>JAULBZ010003180.1:0-16990 GCA_032360805.1 Neoturris breviconis
AAAGAATAAGTTTTTCTTTCTTTAGAAATTTGGCGGATGACGAAAATTGTTTAATTTGGCGGGAATTAAATTTGGCGAATAACGATTATTTTTAAATTTGGCGGGAATTTAATTTGGCGGTTTTGGGCAAAAACCGCCAAATTTTCTTCCCTTAAGGTAAGCGCGGCACTTTTTTACAGTTAATGTACACCCACAAAATTTCATTTACCCCACCTCGCGCCCCCAGCACCTTACATCTTTTGGATTAAAACACTCTTGGGACTACAAATATTGGCAGGTGTCTATCTAAACTGAAGTGAAAGTTGAGAAAAAAATTCTGATGCTGACATTAGAAATTCCATTTTCTACCAAAATTCTTTACTTTCACAGATAATTAATTTAAATGTTTCCTGAAAGTTTATAAAGCATCTTTTGAATATTAAACACCTTAAAAGTCTTAATTTTTGCGGGGTTTTAATTTCGCGAAGGCCAAAAAAAACAACGCTTTTAAGGGTTTTAAATTTCGCGAATTCGGAATTTTCGCGGGGTTTTAATTTCGCGAATCGTTCCAAAATAGAAATATTTTACTCAAGACACTAGGGTTTAGAAAAGGATATTTTGCGCAAATAAAAACAACATGATTCAAGGGATGTTCTATTCAAATAAAGTGAGTGCATTTTCGTCCAAATCCAATTCGACGGTTTATTTAAATTGACTGTACTAAAAAATCTATTTTGTTATTTACCTGAAATCGTTCATCAATTTTTCCGAAAGTTACACTGAATTTATCCCTTATAATAAATACTGTACTATTATGAAAAATTTCTTAAAATTAGTGTTTTTCGAAAATATTTGCGAGTTTTTAATTTCGCGAACAAGCGATTTTTGAAAAATTTCACGAGTTTTTAATTTCGCGATTTTTTTTAAAAATCGCGAAATTCAAGACCCGCGAAAATTAAGACTTAATTAAGGTATATTGCACGTCGAAGAAGACGCTCCAAACCTATCAAATTAATATTCAGCTCATTCCACCATGCCTTGTAACTTTGTTCCCAAAGGTCACGTATAGCCCGAGAATAAACAATCTGTCCAACGCGTCAGATAAGCTTATACCGAAAATAGTGTGGTATCGAATATAGGGTTCAACAAAGCTTCGCTACCACTGCTCATTACACCAACTCACTCTCAAACTCTCCTGGGTGATGCCGATTATGAGTCACCTTATTATTACCATTGTGAATTTTTATTTCCAGTTATACAAACAAAAAAATATTATTTATAAATTGTATTTAAAACTTGCATTTTGACAAATAACCAGCAAAATAACTTGGTATATATATTAACACACAAGTTTATGTATACTTGGAGCACATAAATGTATGCCACACTACACTAGTATATTTTTACTGCAATCAGATAAATAGAAACCTTTGTCCCCGTAAAGGCCCTACGGATTTGGGGTTTTCATATTAGGCGTCACAGCAAAACTAATGACGTCGGCAAAAAAATCCAATAAAATGTTACTTTTCAAATGAATTACCAAGTTTTAGGTTTGTAACATATCCTCGTAAAAAGATAATGGAGACACCCACCCTTAGACTAACAAGAATAGACCTCAGGCAAAATAGGGTTAAGGTATTCTAAATCTTTCAATTGCACAGTACTAGAGAGAAGTCCTGGGGAGATTGGCATTAGCACAATCATCCACACTGTGTGTGACAAAACTGACAATTAAGCATGGAATGACTCCGTACTCCTTTCAATCAATTGCAGAATCTTGTGAACACAAATAAATCGAATAAAGTTCAGAAAAGTTTTAGAGCTGCATTTATATTTTTTATTGACTAAAAAAAAAAGAAAGAAAAGAAAAAACTATTCCCACAACTTCATTGCTTTAAAAAGTTTCAATCTATATTGTAACCCAAGTGGTACATTCAACATTTATTTTCTGCTTGCGTAAATCGTGTTTTTCACATTCATTACATTTATAAGATTTTTCACCTATGCATTAATCATGTTTTTGCAGATTTTGTACATTGTTTGTCACATTTATTACATGTGAACAAATCACCTGTATGTATTCTCCTATGACCTTTTAAAACATTAGAATATGTAAATTGTTTCTCACATTCATCACATATATAAAGTTTTTAACCGGTATGTATTCTCATATGTGTATGTAAATTACTATTTTGTGTAAATCGTTTATCACATTCATTACATTTATAAGGTTTTTCACCCGTATGTATTCTCATATGTGTTTTTAAATTTTGAGGTGCATGAAATTGTTTATTACATTTATTACATGTGAACAAATCACCTGTATGTATTCTCATATGGTCTTTTAAGAGATGACCTTGTGTAAATCGTTTATCACATTCATTACATTTATAAGGTTTTTCCCCCGTATGTATTCTCATATGGTCTTTTAAGACATGAGCGTATGTAAATCGTTTATCACATTCATTACATTTATAAGGTTTTTCACCCGTATGTATTCTCATATGTGCTTGCAAATGTTGAAGTGTTTTAGATTGTTTATTACATTTATTACAAGTAAACAAATCACCTGTATGGATTCTCATATGTTTTTTCAAATCACTACTTTGTACAAATCGTTTATCACATTCATTACATTTATAAGGTTTTTCACCCGTATGTATTCTCATGTGTATTAGCAAATAACCATTACTACTAAACACTTTACCACATACCATACAGCTATGTTTTCTGTTAATTTCAACTCTCTCCTCCTTGCACTCAAATTGTTTACTGCGATCATTTCTTGGAAATGGATTATGTTCCGAATTATTTTGTGCGTTGTCATTACCGTCGATAACTTTGCGAACTATATTGTCTTGATTACCTTCTTCTTTTATCGATTTAGTTTCCATAAATTTTCGTTTACGACAATACATTACGTGTTTAGTCAGGTAACCAGCATCACTGAACGAGATTCCACAACAACAAGCACGAGATTCTCCTAAATGATTAATAATGCATCCTAATAGGCAAAAACTTGTTGCAAGTCCGCAGTAAGACGCTAGAACAAACGTCGCACGACGTTACGCTAGCGTCTTTACTACAGATTTTGAACAAGTTTTTGCCCACTGGGATACTGCTAGGAGCTGCACGACAACTTTCACAGAGAAAAATGCTGATCCAAAGGGTATGGCGAATAATGAATATAAGGGTACTTTGCCTATTTGATTTTACGAAATTGTCAGGAAATGTTTTGGTGTTTTCAAATCGCAAAGGTTTCTGCAACCCATGTCATAAATAAAGTGAAAAATATAAGATAAACTACCGAGATGGGGACTTCTGTTGGTCGTATTCGGCATTAAGGTTTCGCTTGTTGCGTCGAGAATTCGTCAAAATTTGCAAAATGTCTCGTAATCTTTGTCTATGATTGTAGCCGCAAAAGATGGTTCCCTTAAAGCTGAAGAACTATTGGTGTAATTCGCATTCACTTGAACTTATTTGTTATACATTTGGAAAGGTATTATTAAACACAGTCGAACCTCGGAAGACACGCTTTTTATAGGAATGATTTCAATCAGAACTCTTACTCATCAGAAATTTCTCAGTGTTCCGATTGAACACTTATCAATAGAGCTAGAGAGCGTTTGTACATGGTCCGTTATCCTTCTTGTTTTGCAGGAACGGCAAACAGTGATAAATTACAACATTTATTTCAAGCAACACTTTCTAGCCTTGCTTTCACAAAGTTAATTGCTATTTCTTGACTAAAGAACATGTACCGTATTTCTTATTAAACACCACCGTGTAAACCGGGAAATAATAATTTATTCGTTAATAATATATATTACAATGGTTTGAAAATTAAAATATTTTTAAAGTATAAGAGTTAAAATGTACAAAATGTGATATTCAATTAAAAATGTTACTAAAGAAACAAGAGACATAGGTGGCATACTGGGGCCTATCAGTTGCTCTACTCATTTACTTTTTTTTCTCTAATACTTCAATCTTGAGAAGTCAGATGCAATTTCAAAATCATCAAAAAACGTTTCTATTTCATTTGTTTATTTCCGTTTCTATTTTATAAATATAACTAATGGCTTCATTTAGAACCGTCTAGTGTATATTTCGAACCCACTTTGAACAACTTTAGTTAGTTACATTTGGAATTGATAAATAAAATGTTTGTCCTATAGGCCTTTTCACCAACCTCGTTCCCAGGGCTTCTTCTCTCATGACGTTTTGTCAAGAGAGAAGAAGCCCTGTTAACGAGGTTGGCCTTTTCACATAATGAAAACTAGGCGTTGGTTGTTTAATGTAGAACATATTGCAATGCATTAACTTACTTTTCGTGGAACTAAAAGGAAGTTATGGCATTACAACAAGTTCTACTCTCAGCCAAAAGGCCTCGCTTTCATTATTTTCTGACAACTCTTTTAGTTTACATGTTCAAAAAATAGAACGGAGAAATGGCTTCTAAAACATCTTTATTCGCATTTTAAAGATCAAAATTCGGTAAACAATATACTATTCTGGAGGGAATTGCCACAAGACTATAATCCAGCCGGCAAAAACCTGTTCAAAGTCAGTAAAATAACGCTAACGACGTTCGAATAACATTGTTCTAACGTTATTTTGCAGACTAAGAAATTGACAATTGAACGTAAGAAATTTGAGTAATCATAATCATACTTTTCGTATGACTATGGAGTAATAGAACAATTACTGTTTGGAAAAACATTGCAAGATCATAGTATCATTAGTCGCTCAAAAGGTACCATGGAGTCTTTCCGGCCTCAAGAAATAGCCAGTCCTATATTGTGGTTGATTTCTTCTAAGTGAAAACTTTAAGTCCATTGGTCTATTACAGAGAGTTGACCTCTGTTCGAATTTTAAAATTATTTTTTTAACTGAAGATCTATGAATTTTCACAATCAATTGTGAATTGTAATTACGTATCAATACGTATGGTTAATTATTAATTACAAAATATTTTCTCAATTGGTCGAAAAATAAATTTATAAATAATTACTTCACGTGACCTAGTTCGGCTGGTTTTGCCACTACTCCAACATCTTCTTCCACGTCAATCGATCTTCCATCAAGGTTTTGATGTCTTCTATCTGATGTCCGGTATACTTTTTTATCATATTGATGTAGCGTTTATTTTGTCTACCGGCTGGTTTCTTACCATGTGGAGGTTCCCTTAAAATCAAGTCTCCAGCAATTTCATCAGTACGATTTCTGTACCAGCAGCATGTTTAAGTCGACGTATCCTAAACTTGTCAGATAAATTAGGAAGAAGACCGTGTAAATCCTGATTGCTTCTCTTACCATCCACATTCCAAGATACATTCAAGACTTTTCTCAGCATGTTTGTATATGTTCCATTTAAGCTTTTTTCTAGTTTTTTCGTTAGAGACATGTGGTGCAACCGTATAATAATATTCTTTCCACTAATGAGACAAATGTATCTTGCTTCAATTTTGGAGAACAATTTGATTCCCATATGATTTCCATAGTTGGTGTAGTGCCCTCCATGCTTGTGCTTTCCGAACGTTTATATCATATTCTGAGTAAGATATTTTGGAAGTATTTAACTTCATTTACAACTTCAATTGTACTGTTATAGTCTTAATTTCAACTGTGTTAGGCTGATTGAATGCCATAATTTTGATGAGTTTTTGATGAGGTTTTGATGAGTTAATATGCAGTCCAACCATGATGGCTGCTTATTCAAGTTGATTAAGAGGTCTTGTGCTTGTGTAACGAGATTGGAAATCATTGCTAGACCATCGGCAAAAACCTAGGTCTGTCAAAAACTTAGGACCATGTCTAATTGATCTTCTCTCTACAATTGTAAATCCGAGTTGTTTATCCTTTCCTTTTCATGCATGGCGTAAAGCATAGTCAAGTACAATAATAAATAGATATGATGCTAGGGTGTCTCCTTGGAGAACCTCAACAAGTATTTCAAACTGGTCTGTTTTACCATTTTAGATCTTCATATATTATAGCCACCGCTGCTAATAGAGTTTTAGGTATACCTTATGCTAAAATAATCTTAAACATTGACTTTCTGTTGGCAGAATCGAAAGCTTTACGAAAACCTACAAATGTTATAATAGCTGATATCTTTTTACTTTTTACACCTCCAATGGTACGTCTTACAGCAAGGATTTGTGATGTTGTGGATTGCCCAGGTCTAAAACCGTTTTGAGTTTTCCTTAGATGTTTGTCAATAAAGGGATGTATACGGTTTAATAACACTGATTTCTAGATCTTGGTTATGGTGCAAGTGAGGCTTATCCCACGATAGTTATATGTGCCTCGCAAATTACCAGACTTTGGTACAGGTGTGATTCTGACCATTGCGACGGTTTGAGACCATGAATGAAGGTTTTGTTGCTGAAGTATTAAACAAGATTGTCGAGATCACTGCGTTTATATATTTGAGCTGTTATTCCGTCTGGTCCGCCCACTTGCTTTACCAGGTTTTAAGGTTTTCTCGACCCTGTAGTAGTTCTTTTGCAGTGACAAGGTCTGTATTCTTATTTATGGGCTTGAGTACTTGATTGATCAAAATATTGTGAGACGAGTAGTTAACGAAGTGTTAATACCAGTGGTCGATTCTGTCACTCTTTTCTGTTGCTTACTTCATTATTTATCTTCCAGCTTTTAGAATGTTTCGCTTTATCATGGGAATCTTGTAATTTTTGTAACTTTTGTGCAATAGTCCAGTTTTTACAGTTGTGAAAGTCAGTCTCTCTTTGGCTTGCTTCAATGTTTCTCTTGTTGCTTTCGTACTGTTAATAACATGTTAGGTACTTACTCTATAAATCAGATCTTGCATGCTGATTCTGATATCTCCGGTAATAGGATTTACATGGTAAACTTTTTGCTGTAATGATACAAGCTGTTTAGTTGCTTCAAGGTTAGATTGAATAAAATTGACACATTCATCAGTCTCAGAAGGATTTTCTAAAATGTTTCAAATCTGTTATTAACTTCGATAGCATATTGTTTTTGTATTTCTGTGTTACTGCTGAAGGATTTCCAGTCGTATTTGATTTTCCTTGCTTTATGTTTTTGGTTTGTTCTAAGACTAATCTTAAAATTTCTCTATTTTCTATTTACAAGAATATAGTCAGTTTGGTGTTTGGTACCTACTGGGTCTAACCATGTTCATAGCTTCCCCAAACATATTTGGAATCGTGTGTTCGCGATAATGAGATTGTTTGCTAGTGATAGTACTTGTAACCTATTACCATTTTGTTTGCGTAGATGTGAGCTACGTTCTCTGCTTGGTTTTTTCCTATTTTAGCATTGAAATCTGGCGCTATAATTAGACAATTATGTGCTGGAATAGTTTGTGTGGCACGAGTAAGGAAATCATAGAATTCGTTTAAGATAACGTCAGTAGCTTGACTGGTTGGAGCATATGCTACAGTTAAAGAGCTTGATAGATTGCCAAAAAAGTCAATTTGCATTATCTTTTGCGTATATATTTGATAAACAGTTCTTATATGTGTCTCTACTTGGGATTCCAACGCCACCTTGGGCCGCACCATTGCTGTTCCTCAAAGTCGTTGTTGTAATTAAAGTGCATCAGTGAAGCTTATTTCACTGGTATGTCACTATGTACTATTCGATGCACTTGTATTCCAAAAATATAAATGCCTTGATCAAGGAAACTTTATGACATAGCTTTAGTCTTTTATCATCAGATCTTGTTGTTCTAATATTCATAGTTGATATAAGGATATTTTATCGGCATGTATTTATTCATTCTTATGCTTTTGTTTTCGATTATTTTGTGGAAAAGGTTGGGTTTGGTTCTCCGTGACTACTATTAGCTGCGTTTGTCAGCACTGTTGCTAAGTTGTCTTTGGTTGACTAATATAAATTAGTCTTAACAGGGTCATCACGGTTGGTCAGCCAAAACAAGACCACTGGATTGCAAAAATATCCTATTTACAATTTCGTTGGTGTTTAGAGATTTATTTACCTTATCGGTAAAAATAGGGCAAAAGTTTTCTTTAAGTGATTATATTTTTTAACGATTAAATTTTAATGCCGAATTTTCTTAAATTGACCTGTATTTTTAGCCGATGTATTTTGTACTTGACTAAAAATCGAAGACAGTGAGGAAGAAGTAAATTTGCTTGTCGAAATTGGAGAAAACGACAGTGAAGTTAAAGAAAAAAGCAAATGTTTACGAGTCAGTTGAAATTGTAGAAGTCAAAAACAGTGAATTGCAATTTAATTGTAATAAATATGGATGCAAACAGTTTATATTTTTATTTTTAACATTTCCAATAATCTATTCTCGGTAAATGTGACTGACTGAAAATTTTAGTCTTTGAAAAGTGACTAAATCTGGTGACTAAATTTGTAACCGACGAAACTTAATGCTGAATAAAGTTTATACCGTTTTTTTGTTTTGTTTTGTTTTTAAGGGTAAGGGTACATTGAATTTAAATATTGCCAACTTAGATGAAGAGGGAAACGAATCACGGAAAAAAGAGTTCCATAGTTTTGCGATATGAGTGCCAGTTTCATGAGATTTACAAATAGATTTAGGAATCTCACGAAAGAACGGCCAATTGAAACATATTTGGAATAGTGAGTTTTTCAAGTGAAAAAGCTAAGAAGAGGAACAAGGTAGCGTAGTTCGTGAGAGCATTTACCATGGAAATAGCGATAGAAAAGAGAGTGTCTAGAAACTTTTCGACAATGTGAAAGAGGTTTAAAGTTTGAGTATATTTCGTCAACCACAAAACCATAGAGAACGACGTTGGACACAGTCAAGAGAAGCTTCTCCGCAGATAAGACAACAATATTCGATTATTGAACTAACTCTTGTAAATATAGAGAATTGAACTTGGGGATAGATATTTGTATGAACGATAAAATGAGCCAATCATCTGTGATGCATTGTTGACAATTGAGGCAATGTACTCATCCCACTTTCATGTCATCAGTATGCTTTAATCCATAAGTAAGCGATCAAGGTCTTTTAGGTTGGTTCCGATCATGGAGATTGGAGGAAAGAAAGGATAATTTATGGGCTTTGGTTTTTGATACGTTAAATGAAACCAGACACTTCTTACCCCAATTCAACAACAACTAAAAGAATATAAGTTAAATTGGTTGTTATAAGATCAATGTTATTAGATGATGAACAAACAGTGGGGTCATCTGCAAAAATATCAATTAGGCCAGTAAGGATATTACCATGAAGATCATTTATAAAAATAAGACGCCAAGTAGATCCAAGGACAGAGCCCTAAGTAACGCCAGCGTTCAACACGTTGGCGCCTGAAGATTTTCCATCTAGGACAACCTTCATTTTACCATCAAAAAATGAACGATTTGATAACAGAATGAAATTTACCAGAAATACCTTAGGAACGTAAGTATATATATATATGAGGCTTTTTGTGACAGACTTCATCAAAAGAATTCGAAATATCAAGAGCGATTGCTCATGTTTAGAACGAATAATCTAGTGATTTACCTAGCTGTTGAGCGAGAAGAGTGAAAGCCGTATTGGAAGTCCAGAGAAGAGTTTTGAATTTTCAAAATAAAATAAATTGTTTAGGATAGATTTAATGATTTTATGTATAATGGGAAGTAGACTGAAGGGGCGATATGCAGTTGGGTTAGAGCAGAGCAAAGAGTTTGTAAAAACAGGAAAACAGAATTATTCTTCCAAGGATTCGCAGCGAAGAAAGACTCTTTAAGTCTTCAGTAAGCTTTAAGCCAAGTAAAGACTGATGCATTCATTAAATAGCATAGAAAGATTAGAAGCAAGTTCAAGTGCAATATCTTTCAGCACCATTACCGGGATCTCATCTGGACAAACTGCCTTGGAAAGTTGTAGTTTTAAAATAAACTTTAACCCTTTAAGTCCCGAGATTTTAGGGGGTCTAATAGCCTGAGAGTAGAATGTAAAATGTACTACATTCTGACAACTTTGATCACAATGTTGCCGGGTTCTATTATTTCTAAGATTTCCATACGTCATCAGTTTATTTCGAATGTGAGTATTCTACCACGGTACTCTGCAGTATCGAATTAATTGGGGAGTAGGGATAAGAAGGAGTTGGAAAATCTTCCAAATTTATTAAGTGAATTTCTATAGTTACTAAAAAAAATGATAACACTTGTACTTTACTATCGCTGTTCCATGGTTTGTGTAGCAGGCAATTGGTTAGGGACTAATCAATTAGTTAATTTAATCTAATTTAGCATCATTTTTGAGAGACGTTACGATGTTGTTTTGAGATGATTTCAACGCTGTTCTGACAGTCATGTGCATGTACTGAGTCAACAGATCTACACAGATCAACAGGTTTCAGCATGTGTTATCTTTTTTGGTAGAGGGTATTTTATTTATTTTGTGAACTGCATGGGGTATTTATCCATTATGATGGCCTATACTAATGACCAAAAATTGACATTTTATGCACAAAATATCCTGTGTATTAAGAAATGGCACTTTTGTAACAGAGCTTACTTGATGATACTGTCCATAAACCCCTGGATGTCTGATTTTATCACATTTGAATATCTGTACTGAACATATACATATATGCAAAAGATATCTCATTAAATTTCTTTAATCTTTCTATTTACGGGAAAGTAAAGACAATCATTCACTGCAGCATATATACAATATGTAAACTTGATGTGTACATTACAAGATTTTTTTATACACTGAATGCATGCTCATACTGAAACGATATCACATTGTTATATTTATTCTCATATTGAACATTTGGCAATAATACCGAAGTGTGTTATTGCATATTGGACAGAAAAATATTATGTACCACACAAAGTTCATACAATCGATAACTTTCTCAAAGCACCAACAAATACTTCTGAAATTTTTAATTTATCAATTAGAAATAATTACTGTCTGAATACATACTACAACTACGTAACTATACATTAATCTATCTGTGGCTACATCAGTTTTAAACGTATCAATTTCCAAATTTTTTCGATACACAAAATATCCAGAATCAACATCCATTGCCCTTGTTAACACCAAGAACCATCACAAATACAAACCAACAACATATTCTAAAACAAAATAAATTTTACTATAAAAAATAAAACAATAATAATTAAAACTTCGTGAGGTCATGTCAACCCATGCACATAACTTTTAAATCTATTATTTTTGCTGTAACTACATATACTTAGATGGATATAGATCATTCCGTAAAAAACAACATCAAACTGTTCAAGCAGACCAGTTCCAACTAGCTACACAACATACAGTACTTTAGTAAATATAAAACACAACACTTTCTTTCAGTTTTCTAACCACCGATCATTATCTATAAATTTCTAGGAATTAGGAAATAACTAAACTTTATTTTGTGGAGACATATACTGATTTATAAAGACCAACATTTTTTCTAGGAATAATACAAAACAAATTTGCAGGTACTTGGTTGTTTTAATGACCTTTTTGTTGCTCTCTTGTCTTGTGTGTATGAACATTATAGCAACAAGAAACAAAAAGTTAGCTACTTTATTTACTTTGTGAAGAAGTTGAATCACCATTTTCCATGGAATTTATATATGTGAATCAGAATTCTGGTCGATTCTGGTAAAACTATGACTACGGTCTAAGATACAGCACACGAATGGAGTAATAAAGAGTTGTATCAAAAGTCAAAATCAATAAATCGGGGAAAATTAAGCTACGATGAAGAGTGCTGTCAAAGGATTTGCAATTCGGTACGAAGAAACCAATCAATTGCAAAATCAGTGATTCAGCACTCTTTCCCTGAGAACTAAGTCTTCTTAACATATTTCTATCTTTCGTATTTTAGTACCTGAATTTACCGTTTATAAAACTCCTCTAGAAAAACATGTTGATGTACTGACAACACTAGAATATAGGATAAGAGTTGACAATGTATATTGGACGATGAAAAAATATCTCTATATTGAAATGAACAGTAGTACAACAAATAACAGACCGGGTAAGTATACCTATCTATCCTTGTAACCGTCGCCATAGTTAACACACATTTATGTTAAATCCATGTTCCTTTCAATTCAGCTGACTGACCACCGATTCTTATGTTGATTTTCTAATTCATAAATTCTAACTCATAAATTCAAACGCAAATAGCTGTATTTATTTACTGTAATCTTTTCTAAGTAAGTAAAGCCAGTCTATATATAAAACTTATTACATCATAAAATCGTCGTTAGTAAGGATATGGGAACATGAGAAACCGATGCTAAAGGTTTTACCATTCGTTACTTGCGCTTTATTCATACTCAACTACGTTGGGACTGAATCTCAGGCTAACCTTTCGTTGGATCAGTGTTAGTATTGGTTGCTTTTTAACCAGGTTGATTTCCACGAGGCGAAACATTCGTAGCGAAAGTTGCAAGTAAACATTCTATTGGTAGAAACTGACGTCACACATGGGGTGTCGCCAATTTCTACAAATATAATGTCTTCTTTTGACTTTCACCGCGGATTTCTCGCCGCGTGGAAAACAACTTTATCACATAGCGTAAAAGGCTGCCGAGTATAATTCTGGATGTATCTCTCTGTCCGATAGGCATCACAACATAACCCGTATATCTTAGTATCCATAAAACGGATAGCCTCAAAATCTGATTAACAAGTCAAACAGCACGGAATTTGTCTCTCTTAAATACTGTTTCGCCTGGGTACTAGGCTGCTGAATACAATAAAATTTGTCTCTTTTGTTAATTGAGAGATTACAGGTACGGAACTATACGAGTCCGTATATAACAGTGTATCATGCTGCATATCGTCTACATATTAATTTTTCTAATTTTTTAGATACACATATTGCAACGATTGCAGTACCCAATGATGATGCTTCAACTTCAGAGACTATAGAAACTAGTTTGGATTCGCGTTTGGATTTTTGGGCTTTTGGAGATGGTATCAAAACTTCATCAAAATCTAAAATTAACATTCATTGTACAGATAACTCAACAGAAAATTTTGCTTACTATATTGCTAGATGGAAGGTAAACTATGTTCAAAAGTAGCGAGCGTTTTTGTTCTTCAAAGGGTTATTTTCTTACACAAAAATAAAACAAAATCGGAAATGTTGCAATTTATGTGAGTTTAAGTTCATATATCGAAGAATCATACTAACTATCTATATAACGCAAACCTAATGTAAAAAACCTGTTCAAAGTCAGCAGTAAATACGGTAGAACATATTCTAACGACGTTGTTCTAGCGTCTTTACTGCGGACTTTGAACAAGTTTTTGCCCGCTGTGAATGCATTTGAAATAAAAGCCACATAGCTTCATATTTGATAGCTGTTTTCAGAATATTATAAACGTACCTTCACTAGGCAGATCTCCACTAGGCGAACTCGTTCGCATGAAAATTAAATAAAGCCATTACATTAATTGAAAGGGACGTCACCAGTTTAAGTATCGTAGTTCCTAGTATGCGCCCCTCCACTGTTTTTAGCACCCTTTCTAAGAAGGATTATAAAGATAAGCGCCTCATTGAATAAGGGTCACTCACTCCCTTTAATTAAGAGTCATGTAGTAAAAATATATTTGCTTTCTTTATTTGATCTTTTATTTATTACTTTTCTGTTTTGAAATGTTGTACGAGTTGATATAAGAATCCCCTCAATTAAATAAGCGCCCTTGACTCGAGTAAGCGCCCGCCTTGATTTAGCTAAATATTTTTAGTTATTTAATTATCTATTAATTTATTTATTCTTTATTTAACTAACGTTGACAATTTATCCCACTGCCAAACAAACAAAACAAACTGGCCTTCTGTATGCTCAGTCAGGGATGAGGATTAATGTGGTCTTCCAAAACACGGAAATGTATTTGGCTGCTATACGTATTTTACAGTAACACTCGAGATGATAGATATAACTGTTGTTTCGGTTTTGGTCTTATGATTAATCCGTTTTCTCCGATTATTCAAAAATTTTAAAATCGTATTTTTAATCGAATTTTTTGGTATTTTGCAATCTTTTGTTAAAAACCTGAAAACTATGTAAATTTTGATTGAGGCTGAGGATTTCTTGAATTTCATGAGTTTTCCTATTGTTGCCTTCTTAATGCAAAGTCATAATACGTTATACTGTTTATGAGAATATAGACTACTATATCGAATTTTTCCTATAAATCAGCTACTTTAGTAACCCCTGCTCGATAACATGATGTTCAACATTTAATCATAGACTTTGATTGAATTACAAAAAACCAAAAGCTTTTCAACCATACGTGGTCGGTAAAATGTGTACCAGCATAATGGGGTTATAGGTTAACTTGATCTGGGAATTGAGTGGCGCCCTCCTCTACCCTCGTGGTAGAAGCTAATGAAAGAGGAGCCTTTGGGTCGCCTTCAACTGCGGTCGGCCAACTTACTTAAAAGGTAAAATGCAAAATATCACGGTGTTATCGTTTCAGGTTTTCAAGATAAGGGGGTCGTTGAACTCAGTAAAGTAACAGTAGACATGACCAATTGTCATGACTTATTATGTCTAACATCTTCTTGCGCTACTTTCTATATGTGCATTCTGATAACTTTGATCACAATGTTGCCAGGTGACACTAATTTGTGGTTACGTGTGGTACAAAAAGCAAATATGCGCGCGTCATTTTCATATCGGTTCGTTCTATTTTTATGTAAATCTCGTACCGGAATGAAATTTCATATCGACCGTAGCAGAAACACTTACAAAGATTACGAGTAGAGACCGGTCAGAAATAAACTGAACTCATGTCGGTAAGAATTCCATTGAGTTTCATGTAGTAAACAGCCTCTACATAAGTCCACAAATTCACTCTTCGAAGAACTGAACAAGTTATATCAAACAAAGTATTTCATGCACAATGAATTCCAGCCGCTTGAAATAAATCTTACAGTATGTCACCTTATTGGACAATCCCTGGCATCCTAGCCTGCGGTAGACCTTCGCTTGTTTAGCTCGGTCTATGCACAAATGTCCTATTATACATTACGAGTCTCGCTCCGCAAAAAACATAAACTAAGAATTAGAACAAACCAGATTTGTCGATTTATTCGGTTTTTGTCGGTATTCGTTTTGAACATCAGTGCACATGCGATGTAGTTTTGAAAATTCTACCTTCAGACTCCATTTAGGACTAGCAATATAAATAAGAGAAATAATAATACACTTACAGTAGGAAAGACATCAAACTTCTTTGTTCCTCACTCGTCAGAAAAGACTAACAGAAATTGTGGTTATTTGGTGACAGACTGCTGTTCGGCCCCGGATCAGACCGCTACGGATAAGGTCTGACAGTTTAAATCACGTTTATGGTCAGATGGAAGTCTGACAGATTTTCTCTAGTTGGTCAAAAAAGCGTAAAATCTTTTTAACAAAAGAAAGGTTTTTAATTATTTAACTGCATTGACAGATTAGTGAGACAAATACTTTACCGTCAAATAAACAAAGTAGTAGACTAATTATACCCAGGATACAGTCACAGTAGAGCAACTTCTTTTGATAACTTTTTTTGTTTTTCTCTAATCCTCAACTTTTTTCTTCTGTTGATTCGAGCATGAAAACACTTAGTACTTTGTGGAACTTTGTGCGGAATCCATTTCGTCATTTCACTTTAATGAAACATGCATGGAATTTTCTGTCCTGATTTATATTTTACTTTCAATCCCTCTAAAATTTTAAATTTAATCGAAACTTTTAAAACACACTTTTTAAAGATGTTTTCGATGAAAATAGACATTTTGTATTTGGGCCTTCGCTGAAAGGTTAAAACGGGTATAAACTTTAGAAAAGGAAGCACCAATGTGATCCGACATAAGTTTTTTGAATAGGAAAACATTGCTACACCATGACAACTACGGCGAGATTTAGCGTTAGTGTCTACATCCAGAATCTGCAAGATTTACAACTTAGTTAGCAGTGATATGCACTCCGTAAGGTTAAAAAATATCTTCGAATATTAGAGAGAATATGACCAACTGTCGATCAAATGTCGGCCATGTGCAAAATAATTAGTGTGGTGTAAAAGGTTACACAATGCACCAAAAAAACGACAAAATTGCGATCGAAATAATGAATGACAGCGGTACTGTTTTAAACATCTGCTCGGGCTTCGCCCTGCAGATGAACAATACTTAAGGAATATTAAAGGCAACTTTTACATCTACAGTGAAATTGACTGTTTTTGATTATGGTCTTGAACTCATTCACTGTGTGTGCGGATTAAAAACATTCGTAAATAGACAATATCGTGTGTGCGTAAATAAATAATGCCATGCTATAACAGCTCTAAAGCCATGATAAAATGATCTTCTGTTTAGCGTAAAATGGAACACTGCTGGAACTCTGCTGCGCTGTATTTTAGCAGATGGACAAGTGGGGGACGTTAAATCGTGAACCCCAAACACGATGACTGAGCTTCATATAGCACTGCTTGAATCATGATTGGTTTCGGTTATACATACGTACGATATACAAGGGTAAATAATTTTGCCTCAAATGAAGAACGAAAATAATTAGAAGTTAGAAAAATAGCTTAATGCGGCAAAAAGTGAGGAAAATCGTTACGTGCGGTACAAAAAGCAAATATGCGCGCGTTTTATGCTAAACAGAATATCATTTTATCACGACCTAATATCAATCGAGTTTAATCCAATGGAAGATTTTAGCTATAAAAATAGGTCCCACTTAGCGAATGTCTCAGTTATCCTGGGTCCCAATTAAGCAGAGGAAATCTGCGGTAGACGAATGGGCAAATGCAGGAAGAAAACAGTTTCATTAGCAAAAGTCTCAGTTATTCAGGTTGTCACTTATCAGGAGTAAAGTGTATCTTTATGGTAAGGGATGTATAATGCTGTTTCAGAACCAGGAATCTAGATGAGTATATAACGATAACCATTTTAATAAGCTACAACTGATCGCATAAATTATGAGACATTTTACGAATTTCGACAAGCAATACAAGCCACAAGTGAAACGTAAATACGGAAAATGACCTCTA
>JAULBZ010003181.1:0-16990 GCA_032360805.1 Neoturris breviconis
AAGTTGGCTGAAAATATTCTGAAAAATCTCTCCTCCACAGTGATGATCGGCTGTTATTTCGAGCCCTGGTATCAGATCATTACATCTTGGACCAAAATACTGTAGACAAAGTGAAGGTTTTGGAAAAAGTCGAAATTTTAACATAGAGAAAAGGTCTAAAATTTTGATTAGTAAGACGAATGACACACGGAATTCGTCGAGTTTGAAAAAACTCCTAAGTCTTAAGTCTACTCGATAAATCTCCGAGATAAATCTCTAGGGACCTCTCGTGGTCGTATTCCGCATTTTTGTTTTACTAATGGGGTGTATTGTCTGTAGAAAATTGTGGACTCACTAGAGGAAATATTATATTCTCTTCTGGGATATATCTCATGGTTTGGTCTAGTTTCTAGCAGGCAAAAAAATACGCAAAGTCATTAAAATCAGCACAAAGTGCCCGCGGCTTTTTAATTTGGCAATAAATTATTCAATATTAATGGTACGGTACTGAAATTTGGTAACTTTTCCTAACTTCTATTAAAGATGTTGACCATTAAGTCTTTTGTAGCTTAATTCTAAACAGGACAGGTATGTGTTAATTATAGAAATACTAAATTCAATATACAAAAGTATTGTAAAATACAGACCAGATCGTATATTTACAGACTGTTACTGATGACGTCATAGGAGGTACTAATGACCTCATCAAGTTAAAACATATTATGCCAAAGTGTTTATATTGAGTTTTTCTATATAAGTATACCAAGTTTGACGCCATAATTATTAGTGGTTCGGAAATTTAAGATCACAGTTATTTTACAACATTTTACAATATTGATAGCGTAATAACAGGCGCCGAGTCAGAAAAAAATACGCCGAACTGTTAGTATTGAGGTTTTCATAAATATATTTATATATATAATAAATATGTTTTTAAATCTTTAATTATACACACATATTGTTTTTAATTGGCTACTTGTTTATATATATATATATATATTTATGTAATTAACTTCAAAAATAAGCGATTTTCTGTGTAGACCACTTAATCGAAGCTTAATACCTTGTCTGCTTAAGATGTGCTGATGTGAGTAAGATGTCTACACATGTATATACACGTGCAAATTGATTATAAGAAGTTAGATTAGAGGTGAGTAAGATTTCCACACGTGATTATACACGTATATGCAAATTGTTTATTTAGAAGATGGATTATTATTTCTGAACTTCGATTAGTGTTTGCCCATTCATTACTGACTGGGAGCTAGACGACTGTGGTTACAATTTCTTCCTCTATCAACTCCAGGATGAGAGTTCTAGGGTTATCAACATTGTGCAATCAAAAATCGATAACATCTTACTTCACCATCCATCTGCTAAACATCAATGGATGCTAATGGTGTACATTGCCACAACCTTTCTATTACATTATGATCTCACCCAAGTTATAAATTTTCCAACTCGAATTCCTGATGTAAATGACCAATCCACTTCATTACTTGATCTTTATCTAACTTCTAGTCCTGATTACTGTACTCCAAATAATCTTCCTCCTTTTGGTAACTCATACCACTGTGTTATTTCTGTTTCAATCAACTTGCCTCTTAAATCCTCAAAGGAAATTCCTTTTCATCGCACAGTGCATTAATATACAGCTGGGACACTTTCCATACCTACATGGTAGATGCACCAACAGATCTATTTTTTAAATATTGTGCAACAAAGTGTACCATCTTAATTTCTGAGTAGATTACCAATAGAATCGATATTTTCATTCCCTGCAAGATGTTCCAACAAAAACTACTCACAGCCTTAGTTTCTCTTGCCTGTGCTGCAGCTATTGCACACATCAATCATTATTTTCACTGTTCCCACAGAAAACCATCCCCAGCCACCAAATCTAACTTCAGAACCGTTAGTAACCAATGTATGTACACTCTAAACAACACCAAATATCAATATTCAAACATGGTCAAATTGTGCATAGAGGCAGAAAACTGTTCTGGAGAATCACAAATCGTGTGATTAATCTAAGTAAATCCTCCATACCCACTCTTGCAAATGGTTCTGAGATTCTCTCATCCTCAGTAGACAAGGCTCAATCCATGGGCAGATGCAAACTTGATAACATCAAGACAAGACCATCTGATGTATTAAAGTTTATTTCAAAGCTACAACGTTTCAAGGCAGTTGGTCCAGATGAGATATTTGTAGTGGTACTTAAAAACTTTGCACCTAAACGTGCTTGTCCTGTTTCTAAAGACTCTGGTCTTCACTCTGACCCCACTGCATTTTGCCCTATCAGTTTACGTCCCATAATTAGTAAAATCTTTACTTTGAATCTGTCCTGAACAAAACCCTGGTAATTTATCTTGAAAAGTCAAAATTCTTGTCTGACTTCCAATACTGCTTTTTCTTCTCCCTCAACAGATTCTAACAGTTAGCATAGAAAGAATAAGTAAAGCACTTAAGCACTTGATTGTTTGTTTGAGATACAAGCAATCGCTCTCGATATTTCTGAAGCTCTTGATAAAGTCTGGCACGAAGGTCTCCAATGAATAGAATCAACCTAAAAGAGTCAAATTCTCTTGATCGTTTACTTGGCTTAAAGTTTACTGTTTACTTTAAATGGGATGACTATATCGTGTCAATTGCTAAAAATGCCTCAAAGATGGTTGGTACAAATATCTACTCCCATGTTCAATTCTCTATAAAAGCCAAATTCTTAATATTTTAAATGTTAGTTTTATAGAAAATCTTATCATTTTATATCTAGAAAAAATAGAGAGGGAAGCTTCTCCAAAATTCATATTGGTAGCCAATAAAGATTTATGCCTAAAGTATGATAGAATAGGTATTTTTCAATTTTTTTTTTAAGTTTTTATAAACAGTGAAATAAGTTTTTAAAAAATTTCTAAGCAGACTATTTATAATTTAGGTGAATATTTTTAATCATTTTGCTAATGTGGCAAAAGTTGCATAGCAAATGGAAAGTTTAAAAAGATTTTAAAAGAGAACTAAACCTCCCAATTTCTTTTTTACAGTTTTCACTGAATTTGAAGGTAAACGATAAAGCTTTTCTATCTAGTGTTTTTATCACAAATTGTAAGAGAGTCCCCAAAATGCCTAATTAGTCCCAAACAAAAACAGACCCTGCGATACCCTGCGATATTGCAAATGTATGCCATCATAGACGCGTTAAATATATTCCAAGCTGTTTAAAAACTTATAAAGCAGCAGACAATATAATCAGTACTTTTATAAGTATATGAAAATTTGAAAACAAATAATAAATAGAAACCAGGTCAAATAAAATAGAACCCAGAAAGAATAATTTAATTCAACATGCACAAAATAAGATGTTTACACAACAACTTTCAAATAAACATTCTGTAATCAACAAACTTTCGTAAAGACAAGAACAAAAATGCCAAAAAGAAGGTTTCTGTTCTATCTCATCAAAAATGATTTGGCTTACAAATTTTAAAGAAAGAAATATAATTATAATTATGACTTTGTTGAAATATTTCCTGCAAGCTACGAACAGATTTAATGATGAAACGAGCAAAAAGAAAAGTTAATTAAATGTATTTTGTTCAAAGTTAGCTAATGTAGTAGAGTTTGTCTTTGATGGAATAATGCATTATATTATAATAACACAGGTATTTAATTATATGTACACAAAGACAATGTTGTAAAGGTAATTCATATAACGCAATTCCCACAGGAGCACCAATGCAAATTTTCCAAGTGACTGCTTTCTAAATTTTCCTCTTTGCTTGCTTCAGTCAACTTTTGATAGTCCATTTGGAAACATTTTTCTCAGTTCTGCAAGCTCACAGTTATAGCAGCCTCCAATATTTTGATTGGGAGATGAATCATCAGTCCCACAATAAGATAAACCTTCATCAATTTCACTTGAATTACAAGAGCTACTTACCACTTCCTCTTCTAGATGTGACATTTTATTTTTTGTTACCTAGCGTCCATGACATCACAGAAACAGTTTTAACAACACGAGGGTACATAAATATTCTACCCTCTAGAGTACTCTCATGGGGAAAAATCCCTGTTTTGCCTATACTCAGTCAATCTAAAATCTAAAACAAATTGTTCAGCAGTCTCATAATATTGCCTAAAATGCTGATACAAAATTTCAGGATGGTAGCACACATTTACAGATTAAAAGACCAAAAACCCAATTTAAAAATATCACTCTGCATGCTTCTAACAAATTTCAAAATGGCAACACTTTGGGGACATGTTCTAATAAGAAAAGCGAGCCGCTGCAGCTGCAAAGTGATAGTAATAGCCCATTCAAACTTTGTTTGTTGGGCTAAAAATTGTAACAATTTGTTTTTTATAGCATGATTAAGTATTGTAACAATTTTCATTAGTGTCATCAGTAGTTTCAGAGATATGGCCTGTGGGCAATACCCTCCGCCCAAATTTCTAAGGGTAAAAATTGCTCAGGCGTAATCAATATTCTTTTGAAAATGCTAGAAAAAAAGTACTATCAAATCCTCAAAATAACTGTCCGAACATATCTCCTATGGAGGAGTGTTTTTTTAGTACAGTGTTTCCAGCTTAAAAGCTGAAAACAAAACTCAAAACACTCCTCCACAGGTGGTGTCCAACAGTTATTTTGAGGATTTGATAGTACCTTTCTTCTATCATTTTAAAAAGAATATTGATGTGCATTGTGAACAGAATAGAGCATTCTTAAATTATCAAAGAAGTGTCCTATAGTTTCATTTTTGAATGTTTCAAAATTCAAATCTGTTTCTATTATGAAACTAGTGGAAGTAGTATCTCTGAAGAAAAAAATGTAAATCAGCAATTTGATAATTAGTTGGAAAAGAATTTAGCTTCTGTTAACCCAACATTGTTCTTACCAAATAAGTTAACTCTTAGTTATGTGCCTGAAATGAAATCGAATAAATAATCGTGAAAATATTGTAATTCTTACAAAGTCTTCAGTTGTAGTTCCATTTTTGACTGCAAACCAGTTTGCTCCATCAGTCGAATAATGCATGAAAAACTGATATGCCGGGTAGAAATAGTTGCTCCCAACTTTAACCATAGATATGAGTAATAAGTGCGTAAGATCTATTTCCAAATGGTTATCATTTCCATCACAATCTCTCCAGTAACCAAGTTTTGCATTTGCTGGTTGTTCATTGCTACTTGAACAAGGTGTACCTTTTTGTGAGAATTTATCATCAGCAAGATTTACCACATAATCAGTCTGATATTTATAACATGCTAAGAACAGTAGATGAAACAATAGTAAATAATCAATAAGAATGAGAGATTTTTGAGCATAACATCAGGCTTTTTAGCTTAAAGCTATACTAAAAATTACTTCTCCACAGTGATTATTTTCTTTCAACCACCGACACATTAATCTATTGGCAATAATCTTAATAATAATCTTTTCACGACTGAAACTGTTTTTGACAAGCACTTCTTCATCTAATCTTTTCACAACTGAAAATGTTATTTGAGAAGAACAACTTCATCTAATTATGTAATTTGTTTGGATAAAAAAATGGGGAAAACATGGAACAATAGCAGTCCAAGATGATGCGCTTAACATTCGTTTTTTACATCACTTTATCTAAATCATTATGCCATTTTAAAATGACAAATTGTAATGTTTTGTAGTGAAAAACACCATGATTCAACATTTTTATGTACATCTGTTGCCTAGGCACTGTTTTGTACAAAATTTAACGCTTTTTCTAAAAAGTTAAATTCCTTTGTGTAGATATGAAATTTAATGATGTAATTGATTAAAAACTAGTGAGTGGTACCCTATTACTCTGCAATAGGCACATGTACATATAAGCAAAGAATTATGCTTTTTGGAACTACAAATGAAAATGCAAGTTATAATAGGCACATGCACCGAATAGTTTTTCAGTTATATGATAACCCAAACTTAATGCTGGCAGTCATGTGTAGCAGCAGTATAAAATGACATGCAACTATAACATTTTCGATTGTTAATTTATGTCATTTGTTATTATATATTGCATCAGTCAAATAGATTTAAATGAACATTTTACAGAAAATGAAGATGGTCTCCATGGTGATACACGAGTGATATAGATCCTTTTGTTATTTTACTTGCGGGGGGTGGAATGCTTATTTAAGAAAAGTCTTACTTTAATAAACATCATTTTGTTAATCTTATATATTAAGGTATATTCACAATGTAATGCTCAGTCATATTTAAAAAAAAACAAAAAAAACAAAGCTTGAGTAAAACTGCTGGAAGAGTGCTTTTTTAGTATAGCTTTTAGCTTTTGATAATAGAGTACTAGAAACATACTAACCATTTTGAATATATACATCCAATCTCAATGAATTGGGTAGATTAATATCAACAACATCACCACCTATTACTGGCTCAAAAACAATGGCTAGAGATGAACCATATTGCCAGAAAAGAGAATCAAATGCTTTATCAAGAATGTGGTGCAGCCCAATAATCTGATAGTCAGCTATAGTACGATCAATCAAAACAAATCCAGATGCAACTTCACCCTTACTTGCATTTACAGATTCATAATCACACTGTGTTACAAATGATTCAGGTGCAATAAATATTGTCACGCTTAGTTTCAGTCTATCATTGTTCGTCGAGGCCATCCCAGGAAGAACAAGTGTTGTTGAAGGTAGGATAGTAAATGCTCTTGGTAAATTGATGTTGTCAATATATACAGCAACTTTATTTTGAAAGTTCAGCCCGTTACTGTTACATGTAACATCAAATGTTGATCTGATTGTTATATCATAACTATCCAATATTCCCTTTGGTTCATCATTGACTAATATCAAGAAAATAATAAAAGCTATAATTTTTTCTCATACACAAGAAAGTCCAAATACTCCACCATATCCACCATAAATTTGGTAGATAAAAGATGCCCACTTGTTCTGCTCAAAACGGTTCACTTAGTGGAGACGGAATACATTTTATGGTCTAGCTCTCTATTTTTTCACTCAACCAGAAACAATATTTTTGGTACCACTTTCAGTTAAAATTGTGGGATTTATGCAAAGCGAAGGTTTTATTTGCATAAATTTATGTTTACATTATTGTGCAAACAAACCGGACAGACACAAAATAAAACAGAAGTAAAACAGAAGTAAGTAACGAATGGAGTTTACAGAACAGTATGAAAACATTAGAAGCAAAAGTCAGTTATTTTATACAAAAGATTAACTTTGTGTGGTGAGTGGAGTGAGTGGACATTCTTTGGTATGAAAAACTAGATTATTGTAAAAATGGTTCTCAAATTTTACTGAATGCTGGATACTGCTGGATATCCTTCTATATTTGTCAACCAGGCAGCATTTTAACTTACTGTTTCAGAGATTTTTCGAGTAACAAGACAATTCCTTTTCACTGTTACTCAATCCTACATTGACAAAATTGAGAAGAAAATTGTCATGCTACACCGAAACTTTACATACTATAAAGTCTGGTCACTAATAAAATTATTTTGATTTAGGGCATGCTTAATAATGGGGTCGTTAATTACAGGGTAGGTGCTAATAGAAATATTTCAAAATTTGAATGTTGTCTAAAAAAACAGAAATAAAACAACAAAGAGCTTAATGGAAGTTTTTCTGCACATTTTGGGAAGTACTTCTCTTTTCGTTATTTTGTAATATTATTTTTGCTATCATTTCGAAAGATTTATTTTTAAGAAGATTTTCATGAGGTAACTAAACAATAGGTTCATCGCGCAACAAAATATCAACAATACACATTCTCTATTAATCAACATGGGTGCTTAGTTCAGGATGGGTGCCAATAAAATTATTTTCTTTCAAAGCGAGGCGTTTATTAGGTGGGCACTTATTACAGGTAATTCGATGGTTTTAAAAAAAATACTTTTTAGTAGATACTCATTCACAAGTGTTTAAAATTCAAAATAATAATACAAGCACCAAAGCTCAAAATGGTAGCTATTCAGGAAAATGGTCTTATAAAATAGTAGGATGCTATTATTGCCACTGATAACAATAGGTCATCCACAAAATTTTGGTGTAAGAAAAAAAGTTATACTTTTGGCAGTGAAAGATACAGAAAGTCCAGTTCCACATTCATCAGCATTTGCAATACATTGTTCTTGATCAAAGTGCATTGTCTTGTGATGTGAATACAAAGGTCCATTTATAATTAATCCTTCTTCATTAGAATTAGCACCTTCTAATGGAAGAAAATCATGAAACATTGCTTGATCTTTCAATGAAGCATTTTTAAGTGACCAATGATGTGATTCTAAAGAGAAAGAAACCTTAAGAAACCTTAAGAAACATTAAGCTATCTTTATTAACTGGTTCAACAAATTTTAGTTTTTTTTTGTGATTTAAATACAGAAAGCATTGCTCAAGGCGATCAAGGAGGATTTTAAGTTATAAAGAGATGATTAGTAACCTATAAATGTTATTCTAGGAACTCATGGAGAAAATTCCATCAAATCTTTGGCACATTTTTTTTTTACCGATACGACGTCATTTTGCTGTTATTTATTGAAACATAGGGGGTAGTTTTCTGACTACTGATACATAAACTAACCATGTGACCATTAAAAAATGCCTTAATTGCCTTGAGTTGAGCGGTTTAAAATGGGAAAGATCGATTTATTCATCAGGTATCTGAAAAGGGTTAACCCTATAGGCCCCAGGCTTTTAGGAGTCTAACATCCTGGAGGGTACAATGTACCACACCCTGATAACTTTTGCATTAAACTTGTCAGCTTTGCTTAAAACTTGTTTAAAATAATACACAGCCTCTATCATTCCCAAATATGGCATAAGAAAATTGCATTTATCATCATTTCATGTAGAATGTGAGTTTACTTATGCATAGTTAAAACAATTGAATGCAGTCAAAAGCTCTGAAAAAGTGTGTCGCTGAATCACATTATTTTTATTTATTTCTCTTTCATTTAATTTACTGCACTGGATTCAACAATTATTTTGTTATATTTACTCATTATGAACAATTTAGACGATATTACACAGCAAAAAGCAATGCCTTGTAGATCAAAATAATTTGCTAAAGTTTAAAAAAATCCAGTCCGTTTGACAAAAGAGGTCCTTTTTTTCACTAGTTAACTAATGCAAAAACATGGAATTCACAAAATTTGGACCTAATAACATTAGTTAGTCAAATGGGGAATTGTGGTACAAAGTACCCCATTCCCTGGGGCAAATACAACAATTATATTTGTGAGAAAAAAAGTTCATGCAATCTACTTTGCCCAAGTTATGCTATATAATAATATACTTAATGAATATCAATGTAAACCAGTACTCACCATGAAGTCAATTGCAAGATTATCGACTCAGTACCCTACTTTTTTAGCTATTTACTTATATTAAAATTTCCAAAGTATTAGAATTCACACATATCCTGGGTAGCAAAACTAAAACTGAGCAAAAACCAGCAATATCAAATAGATTTTCTTTTTCTTCACCATCACCGTCCTGTTGTGCTCAACCAAAATCTTTAAGGCTGCATGTAGTAAATCTTCTAAGATTTGTTTCATTATCTCAAAGACCTTCTTCAGTGACTTCTACATGTTTCCAATTTAGAGAGATTTCATAATAAGTGACATTACAGCCACCACACACTTACTGATCTTATCTTTAAATGTGAAAAAACTGCTAAGCTCTCCAAGTTATTCACATTTAAAGATAAGATCAGTGGGGAACTCCAATCTGGTGTTGTGTATAAATTTTCGTGTGGTGGGTACAATGCCATTATTATGGTAAACTAAACAAGATCTTAATGTTAAAGCTTGTAAACATGTTGGTATTTCATCTCTCACTGGAAAAAGGCTAGCTAACAATCCTAATCTGATCAGTTCAGTGAAAGAACACATGCTGACATGTAATCATATTGTGAGGTTTGATGGTTTTAGTGTTTTGGCTAACTCCAACAACAGTTTAACCTTGAGTTGAAAAAGTGTATTTATTCTGAGGGACAACTCTGTGTTGAATAAAAATATCACCTATGTGCCATTGCAACTGTTCAGTTAGCACAATCTTTTTATTTTTAATTTCTCCCCTATGGAGTACTTAATTTATTGCTACAGTATGCTGGGGATTGAGTTAATTACTGGCTTAGTTGTTTATTTTATTTAAATGTCGATTTATTAAAATTATTTAGTTACGGCTGTAATATTTTTTGTGTAAAGTTTTACACAATTTGTTTGTAACTTATAATTCTTACTTGAAATTGACTACAGTATGTAGTCAAAACATAGATATCATGTGACTGATCGTCAACCACTAAGCAAATAATATCTGATTTTGATGCACGAATGCATAATGTCAGAATGAGTGAAAGTGAGTACAAAGTGAATTGCAATATAAGTAAAGTATATACACTTGTTTTGGTTAAAGACATTAATATCCAACCTTAAGTACACATGCATGGATATCACTTTAAATAATATATAATACCTTTAAGAAGTGGATATCCATACAACTCAAGTTTGACATAAGGGCTTATATGATTAGTTCCTGATGTATCAAGAAAATACTCAAAGTATGATGTAACCAAAGGATATTTGAAAACGTGTTTAGTAGTTTTTCCCCTCTCATTGGAGTAAACAGGAGAGATAACCTTAAAAAACAAAATATAAAGGAATTCATAAATAATATTTGGATACATTACTTGCTCTAATAATTGCCTTGAGCACAGTGACCAAAATGAGAACAAATTGTCAGTGTGGAGGAGTGATTTGGGAGAAGCCTGAAGCTATGCTTACAAACCCTCCTGCATAGTGATTATTTACTCTTATTTCAACGACTGTGAGCACATAATATTCCCTGAGTAGTATGAATTCAATACTTGAATTTATCAGCGACTGATATTTCCAATAATTGACTTAGTCAACATTTTCTGATTTTAACTTAAACAGAGAACTTGTCACCCTTATTGTGGCATCACTTTAAAGTGGCCACTGCAATGGCTTCCTTTTTTAATTTTAAATAAATCCTTATGATATCCAGATTCATAAGGGCGACAAAAAAACTTCAGAATAGAAATATCATTCTTTGTTTACTTTGTTGAATTGTACATTACACAACTTCCAGTCAAAAAGAATGATTTGACAAATATTTATAATTTTTTATTTTATCAAAACTCTTTACTATTTTAACAATTTCATAGGTGATCTCGAATACCAAGTACTTAATCGAGCATAAACAGAACAACTCTATGAATACAGAAACATATATTTGCTGAAGTTATGTAATTTATCTCAAAAGCACCCCAAATGTAACTAACTTATATTTCGATTGATCTTTTTCTATTCTGATTTCAATATCAAGAACTAATTGTTCTCTTCATACCTTTTTGTGCTGTTATTATACTGGATTTATTATTTTTCTGATTTTCCAGTTACTAGCTTATACTGATCAAAATAAGAGAAAATAATCACTGTGGATGATAGATTTCAAGCTATGAAGCTATGAAGCTACAAATAATAAATAATCACTGTGGAGGAACAAACAGGCTTTCTAGCCTGAAGCAATGCTCAAAAATCACTCCTACACAATGATTATTTGATCTTATATGAGAAAACTTACAATGATTGATTTCTATGAAGAAACTAATCTAATGCAACATCCTCGACTGGTTGCACAAGTGTTTAACAAGATTAAATAATCACTGTTAAGGAGGGTTGTTTGAGCATAACTTTAGTCTTTTTAAACCAAAGCTATGCTCAAAAATCACTCCTCCACAGTGATTATTAGCTCTTATTACAATCACTGGTGGCCATTAAAGATTATAAAAGAATAGAATACCAGTGCATAATCTTGATTTTTGTAATCTTTTGCTTCATTGCCTGTATAGGGTATTTTTGATGAAGGTCCATCTCCATAATAAATGAAATAATTCAAGTTATGTTTCCCACTAACTATAGGCATAGTTTGTTGAACATCAATTGAAATAAGTTTCAATTTCTTTCCCAAATCAATCCTCAATGAAAGTCTTTTGTGATGACGATACGAATGATGGCTATCTATTGTTGCTCTCCAGCCACTCATTTTAGCAGAATTCAATCGTGCAGAATTTATATTAATGTAGTTCGTAATACCGTCAATATTCCCAGATGTAACTTGATCAGCACCAATTAGACCACTTTCCATACCAAGAGGCTCTGGATCTATGAATAACAAAATAATATATGGCATGAACTTAAGATCAATGCAAATAATAAATTTACAAAAATTTATTTCATCAATGCTTTTCAAAAAATAATACATACAATGATTGAAATAAGAATAAATAATTACTGTGAAGGACAGATTTTTGAGCATAGCTTCAGGTTTTGTAACCTCAGACTGGCTATACTAAAAATCACTCTTCCACAGTGATTATACTCTTATTTCGACCACTGATATAAATTGAACAACAGTCAATTTGTGACCTACATCCAGTCCTGATTTGATAGTCAGTACAATAGATAGAAAACAATCCGTTTCTGACCTGAATGTCCATGTTTGGTATAACAGATGAAAAACATTTTCGTGCCTTGCATTCAGTCCAAGTATGATAGAGTTAGTAAGTTTCTATCTGATACTATGACACACTGTTCGTTCTTTGTTTACAAGCCAGGGACATAAATTTAAAAGTAAGGATGGGGATGCTCAATATAAGAGTAATCACTGTGAAGGAGGGATTTTTGAATATATTGTAGCTTCAGTCATTACAGTCCAAAGCTATGCTCGAACATCACTCCTCCACAGTAATTATTTGCTCTTATTCAAGCACTAATGACTGAGAGTTGTTAAGCAAAAAAACAGTGGTCAGACCACTTGTTTTGAAAAATCTGAACAGAAAAAGGCAAGAGTAATTTTTACAATTAAAGAGTTCATTATGATCGTCGCCATGATCGATTCCAAATAGGAATTTTATTCATTAATTTCTAACACTTGTTACGTATTTATGCAAACATTTTGCTTTGTATTGATAAACAAGAAAAATGATATGAGTAAAAGCAACCTATCCTAACTATAACTTGTAAAACGAGCCGAGCCTTACAAACATCATTGGATCATAGAGATATGTCTAGGGATTAATAACATCGTGAAAATCATAAAATTATATAACACTTGCATAAGAAGGAAAGCGTGCACTTCAACGAGAAAATGAAAAAAAGGAAATTAAGATATAATTACAAGATAAAATAAGGATATAAGAATTTTACTTATTGTGACATCAAATTCGTTGAAATTATTCTTCATACGATGATGCAGAACATACAATGTTTCTGGAACGACTTTATTCAAACAAAATGTTTTAAACTAAACACTTCATGCTGTATTATATAGTCAATATTATTTAGTTTGAACTCTGTCAATTATCAAATTCCTTGCAGCATCTACATTCCCGAAGAGTCGAAAAGAGACTAACACACAACTAGAATCAAGTTTATTATCCTCATTGTTTAAATCGTCACCACTTGAATCATTTGATAAATTTCCTGTTTAGCATACTCAGGTTCATATGCACACATCAATAGTGCAGTATCATTTTTATTAAAGAACAAATGAACACTAGAATCTGAAGATTGAGACAAATCCTCGATGTACAATAATGAGAAAGAACAAGAGCTCAATCTAGACATTTTTGTATTTCTATGTTTACAAGAGGAAAATTTGTACGAACCATGTTGGCTTTTGTATTATAATTTTGGGCCAAAAATGATCGCAGGTACAAAACTATTAATGGTAAACTGTTTGTAGGCAATAAATTAATATGTTTAATAAAAAAAAATTCACACAAGGATTTTATTGTTAGTTCTCCTTTAAGAACTTTACTATTACTACTTTAAGACTGAATACCCAAGTTCCAAATAAAAATAATGTTAAAGTATATCCACATGCATGCACCAACTCAATAGTGAATGCCACACATGATGTCAAAGTTGACTGACTACAGCTTCTGCATGAATAATGTAAGTATAAAAGATTGATACTGTAAGAATTCTATACAAACCAACTGTGGAGGAGAGGTTTATAGTATAACTTCTGGTTACAAAGCCTGAAGCTATGCTAAAATGTCCCTCCTCCATAGTGATTATTTATTCTTATTCCAATCACTGGTTTGTTACTTATTTATTTAATAATGTACACCAATAATGTATAGTGTTCTTACTTAATATATTATATAATTCATATGAAACAATTAGGGGTATATCACGGGTAATTTTGATACAGGCAAAGGTTGGGAGTCTAAATAATTAAGCATCATTTAAATTTCATTCTCTTTTTTATGATACAAGTTCACATCATCACTCATTTTTGATACCAGAAACAAAACCTCTACACATACTGCTCAAATAAGCTATCAACAACTTGCATTGTTTCATGCAGTCACATGAGACTCCATACAGGTATTGGAACTAACAATGTGAGTCATTCCTTACATGGAAACATTAAAATATATTCAGTCAACACACAAAAACACACACAGAAGTAAAATTTAGATCTTCCTGTAACTACATAACTGGAGATATCTGCTACTGCAACTCTTTTTACATTATTATTGGTGTTTCAAAATTTGTCAATACATGTAAGAGAGTACCATACCAAACTCTGCTTCCTAACCATTCAGAGGTTATAACTTTATAATTCTAGGTATTTATTCAAAAATGTTGATATTTGTACTTACCCAATAAGCACATCTATATAACTCAGATTGTGATGCATGATTATTCCCTGTGGAACACAACTTAACTTACCATACTTTTCCCAATAAGCACATCCATATAATTCAAATTGTGATGCATGTTCTGTTTGGTTGACTCCCCGTGGAACAAAGAAAACTACTTTTGCTAGGAGAGGTTCATCTAACCAAATCATAACGTCAGTTCCATCAGTGTCAAATTCCTAAAATAGATTTTCTACTTAGCAACCATCTCCAAATGATTTTAACTCTTATTTTATAAGATTGAAAGTTAAAATCAAATAAATTTGATTTAATCTGCAGTGATTGGCCAAAGAATACTGAAGAAATCAATCAATTTCGAGTTAACTCAGTACCTTTCTCTGCAAAATGGAAATATGGTCCCTTATAAATGGGAACTGATTCATTTTAATATAAATGGGTTACCAGAATGACATATTGTGCATTTGTTTGCACCATGGTAGCTTAGGTAGTCAAAAAATATTATTATTCTAGCTTATGATTAACTTTCTCTTGATTTAATTTTGTTTCTAATCTATTAAATAACCCTAATAAATCAACATTTCAAATTGATGAAAACATCCATTTTCAGCATTAATTTACTGCCTTTGATAATAAATTAATAAATTGAACTCCTATCACTGCCATATATGCAATTTCTAGATTTAAGCATTGCCCCAGTTTATTATGAGCATAATGTCAGTTGGGAATATATGCGATAAACAAGATGACTAGCTCGGAGGAAGATGCACTATGGATGTGTTACTTTATGACGAAGAAATGAGTAGTGTTTATATAATAATGATGGATCCTTTGATGAGAACTATTAATCTGTCTACAAACATATGAAGAAATCCGAAGGTAAAAAAGACAACAAGAAAGCAAAATGGAAAAAGGTGATTCTGGCTCGTAGAATGACACATTTAGACTGGTAATTGTACACTGCATATTTTATTATATATTTGCTAGTATAGTAACAATATGGTAGGGAATTTATAATGGACAATTTGGACTCTATCAAATGTAACATATAGATAGTGACTTTGGGATTTTGTGTTTGGAAAAAGCAAAGTTAAAAACACATTAATTTTGAAATCAACTTAACAAAGCTTGAAAATGAAATGAGTAACTATACTTGAATGTCAGTGCTCAGTCCCAAATAGAGGATTTTTGTAACCATACTATGTTGTCTTGAATCCATAACAATGTTGTGTGCATATTTTATTGTTTTTTTAATCAGACAATAACAAGTACAGATGCATCCGATGTGTGGTTTACTATACAATATAGTTCAATAGTTACTCAATATTTAACAGTGGATGAATAGCTAATGCTTGTTCAAGTTTATGTGAAAAACATTATTTCTGAATTTGTGTTTCTTCGAAGTATCATAACTGGTTCAAAGTCTTCAGTATGGACTTTAAACAAATTTCTGTCCACTGAGCGAGCACATTAGGGAATCAAATATTCATGAATTGACTGGTATATACGATAGTTAGAATATTGCAGAGCCATAATAAATGATTTAATTGTAGAATGATTCAGTTAGGTTCAATGTAATTTAATGTTTCAGTGTTCTTTGCAACAGGAATTTTCAACAACAAAAACAAACATTAAAATGATAAAAAATTCTAATCAATGAAACATATTGCATTGTTGACTGCATGTTAGGAATAGAAAGTAAGCCTTATTATAGTTTATATCATAGAACATGCACAGAACAAAGTTTATACATGTTTTTGTAGATGCTGTTTTTCGAATAAATGTTTTCTTAAGACTATGTCAGAAAATTAGTTCCAGTTCTCACCTTCTTCAGTATTTTTATCTTCGAAGCTACGAAAGGACGGTAATTGTATAATACTAATAATAACTTTTAGTCTTCGTAGGAGGTGAACAGGAGGACTATATGACTTCAAATTCACGAAAGCAGCCAACGGAGGTGTTCTTGCAAATATGTGTTCTAAGGGGGTGTACTGGCTGGGAATTAGACCTGTTCTTACCTTCCAGAAAACAAGGTACAGCTAGAGATTTGACCTGTTCTTGCGCTATTATTCCCCTCCTATTTGGGAAAATGAGCTATTCTGAGCTGGTATCTCGTAAAATGGGAAATTGATCTGTTTTTGTGAAGCTTTGACTGAAAAAATGAACTGTTCTGAGATGTTGTCTCGGTTGGGAAAAAATATCTCCAAATAAAATTTATCTAGCTTGAAATGGGATTTTGTGGTTAGCTGTGGAAAAAAGGATTAGTATACATCATATCATTGCACATCATATCATTATATA
>JAULBZ010003182.1:0-16990 GCA_032360805.1 Neoturris breviconis
TCGAAAGGTATTTTAAAACGGAGTCTGTGAACCATGATCAATAGCCCAAGGCTGCCTTTTTTAAAAATTAAGTTTTACCATATACACGTTATTAAGTGGAACGTGTAGAGGTAGAGAACTTTGAATATAACCTTGTCAACACGCAACGACGTCTAAGGAATGTCATCTTGACGCCGTGACGTCAAAATGACGTCTTTATATCGTTCATTGGATGTTGAATGTCAATTTGGTAGAAATAACGCAAAACAATAAGTGGAATAGAGGTATATAGTACTTGAAATAAGATTAAGTAACACCAGAGATATCATCAAAACATCAGTAGGGACCGTTGTGTAATTTTTGATTCGAAAAAAAAACATTCGAAAAAAAAAATTACTAGCAAAAAAAAAATATATTAAAAAAAAATATATATTATTGAAAAAAAAAAAAAAAATCGGCAACGCGACTTTAATTTTTTTTTGGTCGGTGGTCGGTTGGTCGGTGGTCGGTTTTTATACTGGTCGGTTGGTCGGTTCACCACTGGTCGGTTGGTCGGTTGCTGGTCGGTGGTCGAGGGTTTTGGAATCCTTTCACCTGCTTATGTTTTACATTCGAAAACAAGATTCAAGAAGGAAAAAAAATGTTTGAAAGTTTCATCATAGGCACCTGTGCTTTGAAAGAGCGGAGCCTAGTGTTAATAGGGCTAAGTTATTTTTTTCTGTATGTAGTACTCTTCCATCAAACATTTTGACCTCGAGATAGATTGGATTTTCCCTATTATTCGTGCATTATCGTTGGTTCCTAATAATTTTAATAAAAAAAAGAATAAAGTGTAAATTTTAGTCGGTAAAGTTTAGTTTAGTTTCTCAAGAAGATTGTTGGAGATGTTAAATATAGAAACCTATCCGCAGCTATATCAAACTATATCAAACAAAGTCAAGTGAACTCTATATTTTTTAGATTTAACCCAATAGATACTCGCTTTCAAATTATAAATGCTAAGGAAATAACCGATTCAAATAGTGTGACCTCTGTATTGTTTTTCTTGCCTGATGGGCTACACTTTCACATATTGCTTTAACTCCAACCTTATGCAGATGTAAATAACCACTCTCACATATTGCTTCAACTCCAACCTTATGTGTAAAGGCCTGTAAAATGATATGACACGTATCCCTCTAAAATATCCTTTCCAAAAGAAACACAGTATACAAAATGAAATACAAAATTGTATTAAAAATAACTTTTGTGTTTGAATGTAACATATACGCAACTTCATTTCCAGAGCTCCTTGGTAAGAAACTCTGCGAATGAGGTTCACGCGAACAAATCTAAACAAACAAAAATACATCATAATATATATATCCTGAAACACATGCACCTGAAATAATCAGGCTAAGAATTCGCGTTTATAAAAATGTCAACCTCATACACAGGGTATTCTACTTTTTTTGAAAACCTGTACAATTTTACGGTAAGAAATCCTGGTGACAGGGTTGTTTTGTTTAAAGCGTAAATATTTCGTCTTCTCTAATTTAGTGCTCGAAAGAAGAGCAAATAATCTCTATGGAAGAGTGCTTTTCATACACAGCAAGCAATGCTCAAAAATTATCATGGTGTTTATTTGCTCTTGCATCGGTCATTAAATATAATATGTATGCTACCAGCGTCAGTAATCAATGGTCGAAATAACAGTAAATAAGCACAGCGGAGGAGTGATTACTTAGTATTATTTCCCTGCAAATGTCCCAGTAATAATTTTTGTTTTTAAGTCTCATAATAAGTTATCTATAGAAATGAGCACCGAATAAACCAATTAACTGCAAGCTTGTGGATAAAAAACACCCTCCTTCGCAGAGTTATTTAAACCAAATCAACAACTAAACCTATTGATACATAGTTTGTATATAAGTTGTTTCGTGTAAGTATATACAGAAGAAAAAACTAAGAAAAAAATATATATAGCTATACACACAAATATATGAAAATGAAGTGTTGGCTCCTCAAATTAGAACTTGTTGCAATGCTATAACTTGCACTGCACGAAAAGGAAGTTATTGCATTGCAACAAGTTCTACTTTGAGCAGCCAACCCCTCGTTCTTATGTATTTCTGAATAATTTCAAGTCCAATAAACGGAATGGGTATTACAATAACCATATAAGGCAATGTCTATATATGGAGTTATACTGGGGGACTGTATAAACTGTATAAGTAGTCTTTCGTGCTGTAATAGGTTTAAAGCTTGATTTACGCTAGGCAAATTCGTTCGCACGAATTCTAAATGAAGCTATTACATTAGTTGAAAGTGACATCATCTGCCAGATGACATCGCTTTCAACTAATGTAATGGCTTCATTTAGAATACGCGCGAATAAAATTGCATGGTGGAAATCTGCCTTAAAAGATACTTTTTAAGGATTTAGCTGTTTCATATCGAGGTTTTGAAGGTAGGGTGGTGATAGGGTGGGTGGTGATAGGGTGAGTGATATTAGGAGAAATGAAAGAGTTTAATAAGTAGTTAGTAACAATTTTCTTGTCATTACTGCATTACCTTTCAAGAAATGTTTTTAAAATTTTATGTGGTCAAATACTAACACTCTTCCTCGTAGGTACTATCATTGACTTCATGTTAAACCATGAGGTTAAGAGGATGACATTATGGTTGAAAAATTCGCTACGAGCGAAAGCCAAAAGAAGACACTCCATTGGTAGAAATTAATATCATACATCACGTGATATAAATTTCTATCAATGGGATGTCTCCTTTTAACGTTCATATTTTTTTGGCCTAGTAGAAATCAATCTTTTAAGAAGAATTGTAAGTAATATAGTGCTCGAAATAATAAATATGAAACTGTGATATTTGAGCATGGCTTCAGGTTTCTCCTCCACAGTGATCAATTCTTATTATTTCTAGCAGTACATATGCAATGTTTGAAATAAGAGCAAATAATCACTGTGGAGGAGGGATTTTTGAGCATAGCTTCAGATTTTGTAGCCTGAAACAATGCTCAAAAATTCCTCCTCCACAGTGATTATTTACTTTTATTTCAAGAACTGAAGCTAAAACTGTAACAATTGTCACTTATGTGACTTTAAATGCTTTAAAAGTTGTGATTGTTGTCGAAACGTTTTGTGACACTTTAAGCAACGAAATGGTTCCAAATGCTCGTGTGAACGTTTATGTTGCTCTAAGTACATGGGTCGAATAAAAACACGTGTACATATCAGACATTTATAACGACTATTACACTGCGCATGCGTGAATATTTCATGACGGTTTAAAGTTTTACTATTTGAAAATATCTCACCACAAGTAAAGCATTTGCATAAGTTTAAACAACGATGTTCTACTTTCTCGTGTCGGGAACTAAATTCTCGATTGCATTGTTTACATTTGTAACGTTTTGTGACGTCATGACGACGTAATAAATGTCTTTTGTATGGTACCGACCAATTGAAAGTCATGGAACAAAACTGACACTTGTAATGTATATTTTCAATTTTTGTATGACTATCTGAAAGTGTTTTGAAATGATTAGAGCTAGATAAATCATGAGCATCAATGACATTAAGTCTAACGTCTGTGGCTGCAACTTGGTTAGTGCTGGTAAGGTCAGAATTACTGGTTGTAGTGTCTGTGGCTGCAACATTGTTAGTGCTGGTAAAGTTAGAATTACAGGTTGTAGTGTCTGTGGTTGCAACATTATTAGGGCTGGTAAGGTCAGAATTACTGGTTTTAGTGTCTGTGGTTGCAACATTGTTATTGCTGGTAAGGTTATTACTGGTCGCAGTTTGGTTGATATTCCTATGGTTAACGTTCGTTGTTGCAATATGGTCATCACTGGTATTAACGCCCGTACAACATTTAATGGTAACGCCCGTGGTAACAACATCACTGCTGATGTTTATATCTGTAAGTTTTAGTGAATGCATTATATGATCATTCTTATGTTGTTTCTCAAGAAGAACCGGTGAATGCGTTTGGATAGAGTTTCCACAGGAACAAGATATTTCATTTGTCTGGCTTGCTGAACTATCAAACGATTGATCGGCTGACACAGTTTGAGTTGACGTACTGACAAACAAATTTGCTCTGTCACCTTGCAGCAATTTATTACATTGATTAGCTTTAGCTTGAGCACTTATATCGTTTATGCTGTCTACGTTCGTATGTATAGAACTTCCGATGTGAGCAGAAGTAACAAAATTAGTCCTTATATGTTTATCTAGTTCAGATTCTAAGTCCTTATCACATGAATATGTTTTAGTGACCAGTATTGTATCTTGCTGCAGCATCTCTACTTGAATGGTAATATTGTCTTCCGATGATTGTTGCAACATTTCTACTTGAATATTGTCTTCCAATGATACCTTATTTGATTTGCGGCGTTTTTTCTGTTTATTAGTACTAACTTCAAGTGTTTGAATTGAATGTTTATTAGTACTAACTTCAAGTTTCTGTTTATTAGTACTAACTTCAAGTGTTTGAATCGAATACAATGCATCTTTAGAGACGTAACTTTTGATGGGTGACTTATTATTGTTATGTTGTGTACTCACGTCAAGGTCGATATCATCGAAAGATTCTTCTTTTATTTCAAACGCAACATCATTGTTCAAATACCAGTTTCTTGAAAAGTGTCCTAAATTTTCTTGGAAAGATTCCTTATTATTCTTAGTAATATCATCCTTCTTAGATTGGTTATTGATGATCTCATCCCTTTTTCTTTTCAAGCCATGATGTTCAGATTGTTCTAGTTCATCTTCCTGGTCAGCAAATAGTTGTCCAACCTGTTGACATATATCATCGAGAACTGTTTTAATGAGATTTTCTTCATCGTTTTCCATCCCTCTTTCACGTTTCTTGTCCTGGTTGATCTCTGCTTCACGTTTCTCGTCCCGATTGATTTGTGGAGAAACATTTTTATCCATCTCTGCTTCACGTTTCTCGTCCTGGTTGATCTCTGCTTCAATTATCATCTCGTCCCGATTGATTTCTGGAGAAGAATTTTTATTCATCTCTGCTTTACGTTTCTCGTCTTGGTTGATCTCTGCTTCATTTATCTCGTTCCGGTTGATTTCTGGTGAATTATTTTTATCCATTTCGGCTTCACGTTCCTTGTCCTGGTTGATCCCTGTTTCACTTTTCTCGTCGTAGTTGATTTCTGTAGAAACATTTTTATCCGTCTCTGCTTCACTTTTCTCGTCGTAGTCGATTTCTGTAGAAACATTTTTATCCATCTCTGCTTCAGGTTTCTCGCACTGGTAGGTTTCTGCTTTATTTGTCTCGTCCTGGTAGAGCTCTGCAGAAACCGTTTTAGAATGAGATAGTTGATTTGATACTTTTGTGATGATCTGTCCAACTTGACTTCTTTCCACATATGATATATCTTTGTTCTCACTGGTGGTTTGAGCGTCAGCATTCAACTGACTGAACTCAATATCTGTCAGTATGTCTTGCTCAATGACGTCATCTACTAAGTTTTTAAGTATTTTAATGATAATTGTTCGTTCCATACTATCCACATTATCATCGTGAAGGTGCATAGATTTCACAGTAGACGGTATTAACGAAACTTGATTGATGGTAGGTGCAACAAAACGAGTTTCGATCCTCTCAATATAATCTTTTTTTTGATTAATTTCTAAATCTTCTTTTTGATAGTTCTCTTGGTCCTCAATTCGAGTTGCATTTCTATCGAATTCTAAATGTTTTTCAACGTTATTCAACATATCAGAGATAGTTGACAAAATCTCCTGCTGCTCACAAGATGATTCTGGATTTAATTTGAGTAGTGACAAGTGAGGTTTAGTGGTTTTAGAAGTGTCTACAATGGATTTTATTTTACTCACTGTCGAATCGTCTCGCTGGAAATCAGTATTTTTACTTCTTATCTTGCGGTGTTGTTCGGTAGAGCTAAGTTCATGTACCTGTTTCGTAGGTACATCAAAGGCACATTTTTTAGCCTTCTGTTGGAAATATCCAAAATAGTCATGTTCAGAAGTTGGTGAAGGTGTGTAACACTTGTTGTCTTCTTCAACTACCTTCGTATCAACATGTAAGCAATGGAAATCAATATCACGTGACTTCATGTCATCAGGACTTGTTGAATAGCGAAATGATTGAGTGAATGTCTCAAATTCAGGAGTTGATGCTTCTGAGGATGAGGCAGCAGCACAACTGTTTGCTTCAACCTTACAAACACGTGTCAACATTTCATCAAGTTTAAATTGTACATCTTGTGTAATGTTTCGATCGTATGCTTCTTCCATCTTTTTCTTGATGTCGTCATCAAGGGCGGTATCAACTAGAGTTAATAAACTTGACAATAGATCATCTTCTGTTAAAAATACCTCCTCTTCATTCTGTTGGCTATAATCAAACTCTTTATCATAATCGATTCCGTTAGGTATAGCAAAATGTTCAACATCGGATTCATGGTATGGTGACGTTGAGCCGTCAATAGTGCTAGTTAAACTTCCAACGCCACTATCTATAGATTCGTTTAATACTTGTGGTAGTTTCTGCAGGTATAACTCATCTTCATAGATATAATATTTACTCCGCTTACGTTCTCCTTTTGATGCATTAGGATCTCTTGTTTTAGATGAGGGTATTCTTTTTTTACCTCTTCTCTTTCGATTTGATTTCTTGGTAACTTGCTTCTCGTCAGCAGCAGGTGGTGTTTTATTATTAATTAATTGTGCTGTACTGTGGGTCATGAAATCAGCCATCTTTATATGTACTTTAATTTTAAGCGGTTCAATTTTTTCGTCACGTTTTCGAAGTGTTTTCTCAGTAGAACTTCTTCGCTTCTTCGTTGATTTAGAATTAGGATTTTCATCCGTACTTTTTCGTTGACTTCTGATAAGCATTCTTGCCGTTCTTTCAGCACTTTCGAATTGCAATTTAGATCGTTTCTCATCTTCTTCGTGACGCAATTTCTCAAAATCTTCGACCAGGTGACTTTTCTTCGAAAGTTTCACCGAATCATGTAGTTGCGATTTTTCTTTAGAAAGACTTGTAGAATCCTTTTGACTCGATATTTTGTTTTTGTTGACAGCTAACTCGCTTTCAACGCGATCAAAAATATTTTCTAGGAGGTTCGCAGGTAGTCCATATGTTTTTCTTACACTATCCTCTGTAGCTTCGACCTTTTTTTTCTCGTTATTCTTTTGTATGTCACTGATAAAACATTTCACAGGAGGTACTGTCGATGATGACGTAGCTTTAAACACGGAATCGACTTTTTGGTGTAAACCCACTCGTTGTTTTGATGAGTCGGAACCTTCCAAGGATGGATGTTCACCTGGTTTGTCTTGAGTATCTTCCAAGGATGAATGTTCACCTGGTTTCCCTTCTCCAATTGTTGATTTCGACATACCTTTAATTCTTGAACTACTACGGGTATTTTTTACATTCTTTAAAGCTCGTCTAACTTTTCTACTTTTCTGAACGACGGCTTTTGCTTTCATCAACCCTGACGCAGTGCTCTTTGTAACTTTAGTCTCCTTCCTATTAGCTGAATTACTCTGATCAGCATTGCTGAATTTTACCGTAGCTCCACTTCGCAGTAACGTACCTTTAGCCCTTTTCTTCGCTTGTAAGAGTGTGAGCCTCTGTTCTTCGTCTTGTTTATATTCTTCAGGTATGATACCTTTATTCCGGCCAGCTAATGATGCTTCTTTTACATTCATTTTATGCACCGTCATAAGATGAATGCGGAAATCTGCAAGTTTTTCAAAGCATTGATTGCAATGACTACAGCGTAAGACCTGCTGCATATCTTCAGGGTGTGATTTAGCGATATGAAGATACAAATCGGCCAGTACGTGATATTTTGCGGAACATATAGTACAAGCATATTCTACTTCTTTTCTTTCGTGTATACGTAGATGAACCAGCAATTGATTCTCAGTTTCAAACTTCTCACCGCACTTCTCACAATCATGGGGCCGGTCTGTACTTAGCACTGCAGCTTCATCGTGCACTAACAAGTGTTTCGTGAGAGCTCTCATTGTAGTAAACTTTTCATCACATTTATAGCAATCATATGTACGACCTTTATGAATCATACCGTGTTTTGTTAACTCCTGCTCTTTCCAAAATTCAGAACTACAGATCTTGCATTTAAATTTCTTTTTAACAATGGGTGAATTTACAACAGTTTTGACAATGTTATTTAAAGTGAGTTCCGTTAGAGTAGAATCTTTCGAACTGGTTTCTATTCGTTTATTCACCACACTAGTAGGTGTTCCTATGGTTTTTGGAATGCTTTCTATTTGGAGTTTAGAAGATGGAGTAGACTTTTTTGATGTTGCTGTCTGTTGGTTGAGCAGAGTTGGAGTGTTTCGCTTCTTTACAGACTTTGGAGGAGTTTCTTTGATTTTTAATTTATCAGGTAATTCCTTTTGATGTTTTTGTTGAAGTACAGCGGTTGTTTTACCGGCTATTTTTTCGCTCACTTTCTTCCTCCTGGATTTATGAAGTTCTTCTAGGAAAGCTTTCGCTTTCAATGTTGCTTTATGCTGTCTTTTACCAGTAACAGTGACAGAAAAAAGGGATGATGTGGGTTGTTCTTCGGTGGAAGATTTAATGTTTTCAGCAGTGATCTTAACTCCTTCCGGTCTCTGAGGAAGAGAGAGCAGTTTTGACAATTTACTTTTAATTATCTCAGTTGCTGAAGGTATAACATCATCGTCGATCTTCTGCTTTTTCTTCTTGATAGGACATTCATTTTTAACTTCTTGGGGCGATGTTGAGGATTTAGTAGTTGCTTTTAGTTTAAACGGACTACCATTCACTGGCTTTACCATAGCAACACACGATTCTGTACCAGGGAACTTAAATGGATCTTGTTCAATAACCTTTGATGGTTTCTTTGAATTTTCAGCTGTTGTTGGTGAGATGACTTTGTTGCTTGCTTTTACTTTTGTTCGTACCAGTACTTTGACACTGTTCTGCTTTGTATCTTTTTTTGTAGAAGAATTTTGTTTAGTAACTGATAAGACTTTAGGTTTAATGCTGTGCGTAAGTATATGTTTTTGTAAATTTCGAGGAAGAGCAAATTTTTTGCCACATTGTTCACAAGAGTATTTCTTCTGTACAGTCTCAACCTCCATCTGCTTTGGAATTATAATCATCTCCTTGATATCTTTACTAGTAGTTCCAGACTCCTTACTGTCAACAACTTTCTGCTTAACATCTTCCACAACTTCTTTACTGTTACGAACTTTGACTTTCTGCTTAACATCTTCCACGACTTCTTTACTGTTACGAACTTTGACTTTCTGCTTAACATCTTCCAAGACTTCTTTACTGTTACGAACTTTGACTTTATGCTTAACATCTTCCACAACTTCCCTTCTGTCAACAACTTTCTGCTTAACATCTTCCACGACTTCCTTACTGTTACGAACTTTGACTTTCTGTTTTATACCTTTTGATTGATTCTTATGAGTTGGTGTGATATTTTTTTGAACGGAAAGATTTCGTACTTCTTCGTTTTTTGCAGTATTTGGTTTTAGCTCTTGGACTTTAGTAAATTTTTCTTCTTTTGAGATTAGTTCAACTTTTTTTGTAGGGTTCGAAGTTTTGTTAACAAGGGAAGCTTTACCTAGGCTCTGCTTCAAAGTAGTATGCTGGGTAATTTTTGTATTATCAACCAACTTGGAATGAACCACTGATATGGGTTGATTCACACCGGCATGTTGGACACATTTCGTATTATCAACCAACCTGGAATGAACTACTGATAGGGGCTGATTACCAGCAGTATGCTGAACATTTGTTGGATTATCAACTAACTTGGAATGAACTACTGATGTGGGAAGATCAACACCAACATGTTGCACAATTTTTTTATCGTCAACCAATTTGGAAGGAACGATTGATACAGGTTCATTAACACCAATACTTTCCAGGAATGCTTCGTATTCAGTCTCAATCGTTGATGAATCGCTCTGCTCGTTACATTGAGTATCATGCTTAATGATTTCAGTAGCAGATGAATTGACATGCCCAGTTGTTATCTTTTCCCTTTTCAATACTTCTTGAAGGTTGTGAATATTAGAAATGAGCTGATTTCTTTCCAACTCATCCTTAGTAAACATCGCTTCGTTTGTTGGAGTTTTTACGCTTCCCGGTCTGTCACACTGGCCATCAGAAACTAAGATACTCTTCACTTTGCTAAGATTATGTTTACTTGAAAGGTCGGACGTCTTTCCAGTCAAAGGCTGATACAGGTTTGGTGATGAAACAGAAGATGAAAACACAGATCTAGAGAAAAGAATAACACGAGGTTTGATTTGTTTTCTCTTGGTGACACATACTGAGAATCAAATACACAAGGCACAATCTTCGAAGTAGTTAACCAAAGCAAACAATAAATTCAATTTGTTTTTTATGTCCTAAAGTACAATATCAACCACAGCAATAACACTATCAAGAGAAAAAAAACCCAGCACAATAATAAACCATTACGACCACCAACAACAACATAGCAAGTGATACTCCTTGAAAATTAAAAGTTGCTTGTTAACTGTAAGCCAGGAGGATAGAACTAAAAATATTCATCTATATCACTGCACATCAATGAACGGAGATCACCTACTGCATATATCGTCCTTAATCTAGTTCCAGATATATAGTTATTTGCGCACCAACTACAATTAGAATTAAGCGAGTAGAGATAGGCACCTTGACTATAAATACAGATGGACACTCACTGTAAATCCTCTAATTAGCGCCCCCACCCCACCTAATAAGCAGCCAAGTAAAAGTTAAACCTAAGCACATAAATTTGATTTGCATACACACATTATACGTAAACGTTTGAAATATGTCTTTATTATTATTAAGATGGTTCAGTTCAAATAAACATTTAGAACACATTTTTCAAGGTAAAACAAGAAGCATGAATCGGCTCAAAAAATCACGCCTTTTGCAATAAAATTTGGACAGAGAGAATACTCGAGAGATTTTCAGCAAGGAAATTAATCCAGAATGTTGTGCTCTATCTAATGTTTTATGGCCCTAAAGTGAATACACATTTATACACATTAATATTTATTTCAAAGTAGAAGAAGGAAGCTTGCCAAAATCAAAACGGAGTCTTCAATTCTTAAAATTAAAAAAATTATTAAATATATCACTTATCATCTGAAAAAATTGAAGGTGAAGCTTCCCCAATCTACAAAATTTCTGCCAAAAAAGGTTAATGGTCAAAGTCTCATAGAAAATTAAAATTTCAAAAAAAAATTAAGTCTAAATGTGACTCTGGTCAAATCCTTATAAACTGAACTCAAAAAAATTCTAAATTAACAAAAATCATGAGAAAATCATTTTGATGAATGTAAATCAAATGTTCAAATACTTTCTCCACTTTTGAAAAAATCCCTTTTTCGCCGATACTCGGTCCCAACTTGATGAGATTGAAAAAAAATTGCCAGCAGTTTCATAATATTGCCTATAATGCCATAACCAAATTCCAGGCCGGTACCACGCCTTTTCGGTCCATTGGCAAGCGCTTCTAGAATATCGCCACAAATGCTTGTACCAAATTTCAATATGCTAGCACTTCGGGAACATGCTCTATTAAGAAAAGCAGGATGATGCTAACACGACGCAAAGTTATAGCAATAGCCCATCCAGATTTTGTTTGGTGGACTAAAAATCCAGCATTGTGAAAACAAAATTGCTAAGCACATTTTCGCAAATATTTAAGCATTTTTGCATATATTTAGCCTCTAAACAGAAATAAGTTGTCATTGAAAAAATAGAAAGAATGTAAACAAGGATATAGGACAAATCAAAATCTTCTAATATGTCGAACTTATTGCCATATCTTAGAGCTTAAAGTAACAGACGACGGCGGTGTCTAGGACGGCATTTTTGAAACATCGGAAGAAATAGGGGGATATCCTTTTAAAATCCGTCGTGCTCGTGTTCACAACTTGGAAAGTTTGTTGTTCACGTTTTAAAGAAAACACCAGGGAAGGGAATACAAGAAGAGCGTAAATAGAGTTTATTTCACAGTATTTATAACTTGGTTAATCTCTTCAGACTTTTTCCATACATTTTGTATTGTAAAGACAAAATTTACAGCAAGTATGATCGAAAAATGACGCCAATATATTTTTTTAGAAGTTCGATGATTTTGACCGAAGGAAAGGATGTGCTAATGTTGCGAGAAATTCTAGTTGTTGAGCCATCTACATGTTTTTTATTTTAGTGTAAAGTTTGCTTAATTTGTTTTGTTGTTAAAAAGGTTTTCTAGAAAAGTTTCAATGTCGATTTTAATCCAATGAAATAACTCTTTCTTGAAATTTTCTTGGAAATAATGGTCACATGATTTTTAAGGATATTGATTGGTTCAATTTTTCCCTAAAATTGTGTTTTAAACCAGATAAGAAAATATCAAAAAGTTTGCTTTTCCCTTTCGATATTTACTGTAAAACCTACAATATTAGGTGAATCTATGTCAAAATACAAAGAAGCGGTGTTTCTAATACAGACATGTACAAACATTCTGAAGTATACCGAAAGTGATATACATCTTGCCAACAGCACTCAATCCTATCTTTAAATCTTTCTTGAAGTCTCGAAACTTAAAGCAGTTCAATATATCTTCAAAAATCCATTCAACCGAGATATGACATGCACGATATTTATTGAAATCTTTCTGGCTTGGTTGATTCTAACCCCTTTGAAAAGTGAAAGTAAGTGTGTATGCAGAAGATATGCAGGGTCTCCATATATGCGAGTGTTTGATCAGTAGGTGAATATGAAATTTTTTGTTAATTTTGTAACAGACCAGATGCAGCAATTAAGGCACAATCGTGTCGCTTTCCATAGGGCTATACAAATTTGGGATCATTCTGTTTGAAGCGACAAGACTGAAATTTAACAGAATGTACTCTCTTATGTCCGTTGTGAAGCATTCGTTGATTCTCCCCTGGTCTCCAAAGTGGTCACACTGTGTCGTCTATAAATCCCCAGCAAAAATCGAGAGCTGCACCCTTTTGGTGGATCATATTTCTGTAGGTTTGCGGGAGAAAAATCAGTCAACTTGTTGTTAAAATTTGTGTAAATTATGTTAAGCACGTGACTTAGCTCAGGCACCGATCGTCCAAAGCGATGTACCATATCACCATATCTCCATGGATATGCAAAGTGTTTCAGAAATATTTTTTCAACATTATTATTTTTTTTACAGTAAGTAGATTTTATAGATATTTTTTATGTATATAGTTCCTTAATCTTTATAGAAGTTGCTAACAAATAAGATTTTTCTCTTGGGTATTAACTAAAAATCCCAATGTAACCACAATATGTTGTAACCCTCCCCCTGAAAAAAATAAAATAATGGTAACCCCTCCCCTAATCAAAGATTTTTGATAATCTCCAACCACCCCCCGCCCCTAAAGGGAGGGGGTGCATACTATGTTTACGTCGCTATGAATTTGTTAATATTTTAAAGATTTTAATAAACATTAATAATTACTTCTTACCTTGTTGTAATAGTTGATATAAAAGAAGCAGAAGAAGCTTGCAGACATGATATCGAGTTGCCATTTGTATCTGATGTATTTTTCCTTCTTTTTATATAATCTGTTAATGATAACTTATGTACATCACTTTTCACATGTACTTTCTTTGATGGTGTGTCACTTTTCACATGTACTTGTTTGCTAGTATCTGTTGATATAATAGCATTTGATTTGGTCATCTGCATTGCTTGTTGTTTAATAACTAAAGTTCGTTTTCGTAAAGTTTCAATAAACTCATGATTTATGTGAGATGTTTTGAAAGATGATGTCACAATAGTGTGGTTTGCATTTGTAGTTTGGGCTTTCAATACACCAGAAACATCTTTCAATACCATTACAGGTTGAGCCTTGTTAGGAGCAGGATTTAATATTTTAATGGGGGCTGCATCAACTTTAGAAGGAGTGCGTTTTAGCTGGTTTCCGGTGAGTAGCCCAGGAGCCATGGATTTTGGCAATAATATTGGTTTCTGATGATGAGTATATTGTTTGGAACCAGTTTTATTTGTTTCATTTTGTATTTGTATCTGCTTATTGAAATTTGAAGACATCATTCGTTCATCAGCAGAAGATTTATGACCATTAGTATACGGTTGTTGACCTTTCTGGTGAATGTTAGCATTATCAACCGGTTTGTGCATGCTTTGATCCTTGCTTGAAAATATCTCACTATCAGCATTCATGGACTGAAGTAATTCCAACTTTTCTTTGTCAAGTTTCATAATAATGTTCTTAACTTTGCTTGGAGCTTTCAAAGTAACGTTTTTATTCTCATCATGAGGCTTTTTCAGCAATTGCTCATTTAGCTTACTCTCCAACACTTTCTTTAATGATATCACGTTGTTATTGGTTACATTAGATTGAGATTTAACATCGTTCTTATTAATAATGGGTAATGGCTTATTTGGCAGATTTCCATTCACAAAATTAAATGTAGAAATATTCTGCTTTACAGAGGATGGACTGCTTAAATTTGAATGATGATTTGGAGTTACTGGTGAAGTTGTAGGACTCTTTATTACACCAGGTGATACTTGCTTGTTCAAAAGGCTCAACGCATTGATGTTTTGAGCTAACAATGCGTTTGACTGTTGGTACTGTTGTAATAATTGTTTTTGACGATTCAAATCTTCAGCCCTCTGTATATCCAAAGAATTTCTGCGAACAGTTGCTTTACTTTCTTTAATTGGATATTCCTCTTTTGGAGAGATAAGATTATGATGAAATAAATCTTCGCTCTTTTCTGAAGAAGATTTTTGGATACTTGTTTTAATTTCCACTTTTATCAAATGTTCTTTTAGCATATGACCTTGAACTTCTTTTTTTGGAGAGACTTGGTTTCGAGCTAGTACTGCATTAGATTGTTGATACTGTTGCAATAGCAGATTTTTACGATTTAATTCTTCAACTTTCTGTAGTTCTAAAGCATGCTTATGAACTAGAGCTTTACATCCATTACTTGTACGTTCACTTGGAATATGACCTTGACTCTTTTCTTTTGAAGAGACTTGGTTTTGAGCCAATAAAGCATTTGATTGTTGATACTGTTGTAATAGCAGGTTTTTACGATTCAACTCTTCAACTTTCTGCAGTCCTAAAGCATGTCTATGAACTAGGGCTTTACCCTCGTTACTTATATGTTCTTTTGACATATGACCTTGATCTTTTTCTTTTGGAGAATAGATTTGGTTTTGAGCTAGGCATATGTTTGACTGTTGATATTGTTGTGAAAGTAGATCCTTATTATTTAAGTCTGCAACGTTTTGTAGTTCTGATGTATTATTATGAATAGTTTTATTCTCATTACTCAAATGTGTTATTTCCACATGGCCTTTATCCAAGAAAGAACTCGTAGTCTGTGGCAATTTATCTTTGCTCACTTCTTTTGTATATTCACGATGATTTGAATCTGCATCATGACGCTGTAAATGTCTTTGATAATCAGGGCTTTGGTTATTGCGTCTGAAATGATCTGAACTTTGTTCTAAATTTTCTTGTTGATTAAAACTTTGATCTATATGTTTTCGATGACTTCTATCTAAATGTTTGTCATAATTAGGACTTCGATTTTTATATTTTCGAGAGTCAGAATTTCGATCTAAATGCTTCTGATAATCAGGACTTTTATCTTTGTGTTTTCGATGATGATCAGAACTTCTATTGGAGCGCTTTTGAAAACCAGAACTCCTATTACTAGAGTGACTTGAATCAGGAGATCGTATTTCATGACGAGGAGAATCTAAAAAAAAAACAAAGGTCAGTGTTTTAAATAAGAACAAATAATCACTGTGGAGGAGTGATTTTTGCACATAGCACAGAGCTTGAAGCTATGTTCAATCAAAGGTACGGTATTAAAAGTAGCCCACCAAAACAGGTGAAAGTTAAACCTAAGCACATAAATATGATTCGCATATACACATTATACAATGTTTGAAATATGCCTTTATTAAAATGGTAAAGTTTTGAGGTCAAATAAACAACAGGAACACCCTTTTCAAGTTAAAATTTATGTAAAGTCACTGTGGAGGAGAGTAGTGAAATTTCATATAAATTTTGCTTGGTGTTATGATTTCATGTCCTTTTTAAGTTGATAAAGGTTTGGGTCAAATAAGCAATTGGAACACCTTTATTTCATATCAAGGATAAACTCCCAAATTTTACATGGCATTAGGATTTCATGTTTTTAAGGTGATAAAGTTTCAGGTCAAATAAACAATTGGAACACCTTTATCAAGGTAAAATTATGCCAAATAATTGTGGAGGAGAGTAATGAAATTGTATATCATAGCCTAAAGCAATGCTCAAAAACCACTCTTCCACAGTGGATATGAATTGCATACACACATTATACATCATAGCATTATGTACACACTGAATAAAAAATAGAGAATACACCTATGTTATAAGTATTATAGTATCCATACATAGGATGGTTTTTGCTAGCCCTATTAAAGTTTTATAAAGTGTTATAAAGCACTAGAGAATAGAATAATGTAACAGAAGAATATATTTTATTTATTATTCATTATTTTTTTATAAGATTCTTTTATTAAAAAGTCTTCCTCTGTTGAATTGTGTATTGTCATTATGTTACTGTTGCATTGGGAGTCATTATTTTTTTATAAGATTCTTTTATTAATTAACAAAGTTCTCTTCAAGAAACAACCAGGCAAATAAGACAATGGTGCGGGACAATAGAGGGAAATCTAGAGTGTACCCATTACTTTGACTAAGTACTCATAAAAATCTCCCTGCTTAGGATGGTCTACAAGGACCATGGATGACTTGCTATGCATGGACCATCTGAAAAACCTGCCTACAAGGGTCGGGCCTGACCTGCCTAGGCTAGATACTGATGGTCTACAAGGACCGTGGATGACTTGCTATGCATGGACCATCTGAAAAACCGACCTACAAGGGCCGGGCCTGACTGAACTTACCCAAGGTCTACAAGGACC
>JAULBZ010003183.1:0-16981 GCA_032360805.1 Neoturris breviconis
TTACTATCATAAGGTACTCTACCTGTACTGTAAATATTCTCCATATTCGTACCAACGGTTGTCACATTTTTAACTACATCTTCATTATCTGATGTCATGGTCATTAACAACAAATGGAACTGTCGTTTCGTATCAGGATCAGATTCGTTTAAATATATATTTGATGCGTTCTTTCGAATTTCTTTATACAACTTTGAAAGCTTTAAAATTTCTTCTTTAGCAATTTTCGAATTTGCTTCAGTGATATTCGTTGCTTTGCGAAACACAGCATCATTAGCAGGAAATGAAAGCTCACCAATGACTTTATTGTAATTTGCTAGAAAGTCTATAGCAGCTTGCTTTTGTCCATTAGCAAATTGAATATAAAATAGCGTCAGTACAACACACAATTTAATAAGCAACATTGTTGTATAAACTAATTTTTATAGTGTCTTGAGACTGGTATATCTCTGTCTTCTTAATCTCATGTATATTTTCACGAACTTCTTGTGTGTTTATCCCAATGTACATTAATACTATGTAACTGAGATTTTATAATATTGACCCGTGATGATTGACATTTGAACTATGATATTGTGATGAATCGAAAGTCAATTACAAACAAACTCGAACTTGTTTGTTCCGCATAGCAACAATTTCGAGTAAAAAAGGTTGGGCGTGGTTGTTCCGTTTTTGATAGATTTATTTTACCTTTAATCATTCGAAGCTTCAAAATTTACCCCGCCTTCACTCGACGCTCTGCATTTCACCTTGTATTTACTTGAGAATCTAGGTTTTAATCCAACAGTCACTGAACGCTCGACACTTTGTTCTACAGTCCCTCGACGCGCATTTTATTATTATTCCATTTCATTACACTTGCACTGTATATTTTTACCAAAAATATTGCTCTACAGTAACTCGAACCTTCAAATTTTACTACCCTGCAATTACTCGACGTCTTACAATTGACCACAATTATTTATGATATCGTACTCGAAGGTTGATTTCTACGGGCCTAAAAATATACTGCAAAGACTAAAAGAAGATTTGGATTTCGCAGCGAAATTTTCACCTAGTGGAAATCGGCCCTAAGATATGTCACCGTATTGTTTATAGACACACCAAATTAACAGGCTTAATGGCGCGACATTTAAATTCTCTTCTATCGACCAACCGTATTTACAATTTAACAAGCAATTTGTTTTTTTCATATTCTAGAGGGCAAAAGTTCATTTCTATTATGCGGAAAATTGCACGCGAAAGCAAAAAGAAGTCATTCTATTGGTAGAAATGGACATCACACATCGTTATTTTGCTGACTTTGAACATGTTTTTGCCGGCTAGGTTTAGATTTATCATAATGTCATATTTCATTGATCACATACAATAGATCAATTATCACGTGTCAAAACTATTATAACCCACATTACATAGTATTGTACACGAGACTCAGAAGTTAGACATAACAGTTTCACAACAAAAAAGTTACCACGATGGTGCTTATTAAATTGTGTGTTGTACTGACGCTATTCTATATTCAATTTGCTAATGGGCAAAAGCAAGCTGCTTTATACTTTCTTGCAAATTACAATAAAATCATTGGTGATCTTTCATTTCCTGCTAATGATGCTGCGTTTCGCAAAGCAGCAAATATCACCGAAGCAAATTCGAAAATTGCTGAAGAAGAAAGTTTAAAGTTTTTAAAACTGTGTAAAGAAATTCGAAAGAACGCATAAAGTGTATATATATTGCTGCTAATCAGTACGAGTGAATGGAGTCAATTCCTATATAGGTGCCGAACACCACATTTTCTTTGCTTCTCTAGTGCACGAAAGTGAATTCGAAATCAATATAGATCCATACAAGTTATTTTATTAGTTATCTATAACAATTGCTTCTGGCCTCTTTTGTCTCAGCAACTGTTATTCTTTCTTCCGTCGCAACTTCCTTGCAGTTTTCCGTTCCAGCATTTTCTTTCTGCCCTTCTTTCTCTCCTCCTTCATCCGCTTACATCATCATTCTCAGAAAGGGCTTCATCTTCAAAATTGATGGATTCTTCGAGTCTGACTAATTGCTTCTCGAAGAATGCTTTCATTTTATCAAGGATCATTTTTGGTGGGTTAGAGAAATGCAGTAGCAGTAACAACGTTCCTCTTTTTTGTAAGAAATAAAATACGTACCGAGAAATCTCTCTCGGTATGTGACCGGGAGTAACTCAAGTGGGAAAAAACGTGTTCAATGTCAGCAGTAAAGACGTTAGAACAACGTTGATCGACAGTTCTAGCAACTTTACTGCTGACTTTAAACAAGTTTTTGTCCACTGTGAACAAGACCGATAAATTTTCTTATAGTAATCTTGCAACAGTATGGATTGTGGGATACGGAAACTGGGTTATTTTCCTTGTAAACTTCTATTATTTGATTCATGGTAACATTTGACCCCGCGTAGCCTCGGTACACATGATATCCTCGACTTGCCATTTCAGCCGAAAAGATACTAGGACCCGTTATCCTCTATAAATCGAGTTTCGAATATTAATCCCGGTTTTTATTATTTAGTCAAAAAAAAAAAAAATTCACCAAAAAATAAATATCCGGCGAATGTTTTTGTTCTCTTTTCCGCCGGCCTTAATTTCGCAAATGAACCTTAGAAATTCGCCAATAATGGCCGGCGTAATAAGGGTCAACAAAGTATCTATTATCAACACATGTAAAAACAATTGATATCCGAATCGATATTCGAAGGGGGTAAGGACTGGGGTGACCACAGAATATAAAAGGAAACGTGTGCTTGCTTGATATAATATATTTAGAGAGAGAACCTTTACATGACGGCCTGACCTGGTTACGTATAACGGTCTGTACACTATCCCACCCCACCACGTGTTCTTGCAGGTATAATGTTCTGGGGATCGAGTTCTACCCATTCTCTATTTTCAATGTTTTTTCGTTCACTATTGTCACCATTGATTTCATGTCGTTCGATGTTGTCATTATTAGTATCGTCAAGAGGAAAGTAATCATAGTTCCTGCTCTTGACTGAAAGACCATGCAATTGTTCCATTTTTTCATTGTGGTTTTGGATACCTAAGGCAGGTTTAGGGCCGGATAAAAGTTTCAATTGGTAAATATGTACACACATTTCCTGTCCCTTATTGTTACGAATTTTACAGTTTATTGGGCTGGTAAAACATTATCTTTCAAGGTCCATTCCGGTTTGGTTGTAAGCATCTAGATACCATAGCATAACTAAACTATCAACCTCTAACGTTGGTTGATGAGTCTTCTTATCATACTGTTTCTTCATTTGGTCTCTATCATCTGGTGATGCTGGTAATAACTGCTCCACTGGCTGTTTGAGTTTAGACCCTAGTACCAATTCTGCTTATGTAATTTAGTGTTAATACCTATATTGCTTCGAACGGCAAATGCTGCAGATTTCAAATGTAGATCCCAGTTAGCTCCATGATCATCAACTTGCTTCTGTAGACATGATTTTAAAACCTTAACAAATGCTTCAGATAAGCCATCTCTTTGTGGATGTAAACGCAGTACCAAGAATACGACTTAATTCTTTGATTACATGACCATGCACATTACTAGCACCATCACAATGAAAGTGGTTAGATACATCATTGATCAAACAACCCTCGTGCTATAGTAGATGCTTCAATATCAGGCAATGAACTCCGGCAAATGCGAGAAATAATCAGCAATGACTATTTTCTCCAGTAGTTACCAGCATAAATGGTGCGGCTATATCGTAACACACTAATTCAAAACGGTGAGTTGTAACGATTGGATACAATCGAGCTTTAATACATCCTGTTAGGGAACGATTAAATAAATTATATTGTGTGCAACTGCGAATTTACTTGTCAACATCATCATATGCCTTTGGCCAAAACTGTATTTTAAAATTTGCATGTGTGCGATCAACACATGATATTGACACACTTAGGTTCGTCGTACTGTTTATTGTTATATGTCACTGCATATTTTGTTGTGTGTTATTTGTCCTTTTAATCTGCTACAAGTTCGGTAGAGAACAACTCCATTATACAAAATAGACTTTGTCCTTTACCGTTCTGCGTTCTGTATTGTATATTGTTTCCATGGTGTTATATGTTTGTTATGTCCCATGTGTAAAATTATACATTATGTACAAAATTCGAACTTTGCTGTAAAAAACTATACGTTGATAATGTCTCGCAGTGGCTAGACGAAATATCGGTTAAAAAATGAGATCTAAAACGACACTTCTCGTCTTTGTTTCCTGTAGAAAACTACATGCATTATATTGAGTATATTGGTATATTGGTCGAATCTGGAGGTATATTGGTCGGATCTGGAGCACAGTACATCGTATAATAAATACATAATTACAAGACAATGACTAGTATGTTATCAGCAACTGGGTTAAAAACTTTCTCGTTACCCACCGCTAAATGCGAGTTGCACTTTTGTGACTGTTTTCGATGAAAGAAAACCGTGAAGATGATAACCTCCGACTGTCATTTTTTTTCGTGCCTCCGATGCTGTTGTTGCGATGTTTGCAAACTTTGTCCGGTTGATGCGGTGTTACATAAAACAGAAAAACAATATATTAATCAATGCTATTACCTATAATTGCGTTAGTTTACGATGCCAAAGTGCTACTGATGATTATTTTCTGGCAATCACTCCTCATTTATACGATTGTAATGCGCATGCGCATTTACCAAAATCCATTGTAGTGCAGAATCCAAAAAGAAACTACTTCTCCGACTTATCTACGATCGTAGAAACGATGCTCTTTTCACATCTTCCTAACAATATCCAGAATAGAAAACTACGTTGTTTTTGCGAGACGACATATCAAGTATGACGATGGTTGATCATTTAGACCTGTTAGCCTGATATATTTTTGCAACCATATTACTGGACAAGTGCTGGTTCCCGTAGATGCTACGTAATTAATATGCCCTTCTTTCAGCTGATCGGTTTTAGATTTCGATACATAAATTTCCATGAATTCGTTTTAATATACTATGTCTTTAATTTGTATAGCTATTAACTCGCTTATCCGAAAAAAGCCTGCGATTCCGATAATGCATATAATAAGAAATCTTATTAAGTTTGTGTTTTCACCGTAAGTAGAAACCAGTTTTTTAATGATTTCCACTGTAAAAGGTTCCTTTTTATTAGTTTCACTACTTCAAATTAATCTCTTGGCCCCTGTGAAAGCTAATTTTACTATTGGATGATCTGTGGGTGATGTCAAATCAGCATTAATATGTCCCCACCGAATACCACACAAAGCTGATATTATGGTACTAATCGAACTTCTTTCTTTGACTAAGTCGTTGAAGTAAATACATACGAATAACGGATCAGCAGAACAATGACAATTAATTGCGTATCCATATCCTGGAGAACGCCAAGGCATCCTTTACCCATTGAGTGCACGGTATTTGATATAAAGAATCGCATGCTGAATCTAGGCACTCCGCTAATGATGGTACAAGCCAACCAGAAGGGGGTAGTGTATCATTGAGAGCTCTGTAATTAGTAAAAGGCGGTAAAAATCTGTAACGTCAGCAACTTTGAATCAATCGGTTCTTATAATCCTGATACGGCGTATTTGCTTATTAAATTAGATTCGGTAGAATGATGCTGGATTTGTACACGGCGTAAGGAAACTGCTACTGGGTGTAATGAAGAAGTGTTAAGCTACGTTTACACGCTACGATTAATTGGGCTGATTTTGGCTACCATCTTAAACAATCTGCTACGACCCGGAAAAATCTGTACTCTTTCTACAGATTTTTCCGAGTCGTAGCCGATTTTTCAAGATAGTAACCAAAGCCTGATTAATCGTAGCGTGTAAACGTAGCTTTAGTATCAAAATGTTGCATTTGCGTCTTATCGATTCTATTATTACCAAGAGAAAACACATCTTTATATTCCGTCAATAATGCCCGCGCACAATCACTTTCAGCTGAGGATAAATTTCCGGATTTATTACAGAGATGTTTCGCTACGTGGTTAGAATTCTGCAGCTAGTACATTTATTTCATCTCTGGTATCACTTCCTGGGGGCAATATTTCAAAATCAGTATTGCCAATGGACAATTTAGTTCCCTTACCAACTTTCACAATCTTATCAGACATATTGTGAACAGCAACTTTGGTGGGATAATTCTTATAATTGACAAGCGCTATAGCAGGCAATATTTTAGCATTCAGTCGATCTGAAACAGGGCGCTCTGCCCTTCTGATAATATCAGCAAACTATTGGTTACACTCGTTTTACTGGTAGTAATAAGGTCAAGTTGACAATTTGATGATGGATTACTGTCAAAAGGTACTGTGGATTGATTGATATTCAAAATATGACTGGTATTACAGACGGACCAGGAACTTAAGGTCTGCAAGACAATTTTACCAAAAATACATGAGTAGGGTAAATCTTTTATTACAAGAAAATCAGCTTTTACATTGATGGGCGGGTTACCCAAAACAATAGTAGTAGATATAAAACTTCTCCATTAGCTGTAAAAACACCTATCCCAGTATACTTGTTTTTTGGAAGTTCATCTAAACTAGTGCTTCCTGCCACACAACGATATGCTATACAACTTGGGGTAACACCTGTGTCTATCATTACTGGTATCTGTTCTTGAGGTTTTTAAACAAGAAACAGAATAAAACATAAATTTACCAGAAAACAGTCTGATATAGATTTTGTCTTTCAAAAACTAACTAATTTTACAACAAAAATCAGGCTTTTTGTTCCTTATTTAAGTCCCAAATGCATTGGAAATGCATGAAGTACTTAAACAATGAATATAAAGCAAAAGATTGACGTAGCTGATCTCTAGAAGCAGTTGGTGAGCACGGATCGCTTCAAAATACAAAGATACCACGTTTTAAAACCGAGGATATTCCTTGTAAAACTTTTCCTTTAAGGGCAGTATCCTGTACTAGAGTATTAGCATCACGGCTAGCGAAACGATATAATCGAATTAGAGAAAAAATAATTTTGTCTTCGGACTCTCCGAGTTGTTGGGTACGTGTTTCAAAAGCAGCCATTTTGCTCTCTCGCTGAACAATGGTATCAAACACAGATTTTAATTTTGCGAGAAAGGCGACAAATGTTTGTGGTGCCTCTTCTACCTCTTCCAGTTCTTCTAGGACAGCATTGGCCTGTCCCTCAACAAAGTGTACATGACGGCCCGACCTGGTTACGTATGACGGCCCGTACAATATCCCAACAATAAAGTAATTTGCAACACTAAAGATTCCAGGCTAACAATTTTTGGTCAATTTTGAAGGAAGCTTCCATAAGCGGACAGCACTAAAGTCTAGTTCTGGTATATCGTAAAAATCTATAGCTATCTGAGATTTTTTACGATACATGTGAATACATTTTCATACGTAGCTGGGACAATCGACGTCCAACGGCGATTATCCCAGATCGCGTCAGGCAAAGTCTAGTTCTCATATATCGTAAAAATCTCAGATCGTCTGTGATGTAGAGATGGTGACGATCGGCAATTACGATCGCAGGGATTATCGGCGACGATCGGGGATCTGGCGATCGTCCCAGATATATCTGGAATAGTTCCAAATGCAAAAGGTTTTGGGCGTCAATGTTTCAAAGGAAATTCAAATTCAAAATATATATTGCGGATTTTTTGTATAGACTGGTTTTGCAAGTCCATTATCTAACAATTTGGAAATAATGAAACTATATTTGCGCATGAATGACATAATAAGAAACACTGAATATTTTAGGGCGGAATATTTAAGAAAAAAAAGAAGCAGTATCGACGCTTTCCACGAGTTTCATACCCATGAAAGCTGCATCGCCACCTCCAATTGTTCTCCCCCTAAGTAGTTTTCACTTGTTTTTCAAGAATGTCCTAGATATGTAAGAATATCTAAGATCGTTTTGAAAAGAACATTTTTCGGTAACTAGGGATAATTTTTCACTAGCCAAAAAATTTAAAAAAATCTTATTTTTGCTTGTAAATCATTTGGTAAATAGTTTTGAAAAAAAAATAAACCACAATTTTTCACCAAAGATTATCAGTTATGACATCACCAAGAAAATTTTTATGCTAAGATATTGACTATGTGTTAAACATTTTTACATACCTTTTTAATGAATAGCTTATATGACTTAGAATTGACTTTTCCTACATTAAAGCAAGGACTATGTATATTAATTTTGATCTTTTTCATAGAAAATAAGATGAATTATTGGTTACATTAATTTTTCATTCATATTAATCATTCCGTGTCGGTACGGAGCGTCATATCAACGTCGAACAGGCGTCCTGGCGTCAAAACGACTTCTTTTCGACATTGACATAACCTCCCGTCCCGAAATAACCCTATTTAAGTATAATCTACAAGCGACCTATTTACAGTACTTTTGTATCAAGATATATTAAAATATTTTCATCCTTAAAATCTGAACAACAAGATTATACGATGTGTATATGTGTCGAAAGAGTAGTGACCCTACTGGTGCACAATATCATTCCAACCAAGAAGTATACACCTCTAGTTCTTCCTCATACACGCTCAACTTATTTTGAACTTCAACTTATTTTGAAAGGTGTTTAATTTTACTTGTTGAAAATTAAAAATACCTAATTGTTTCTATTCTATACTGCAAGATCTAGCAGAGTCTCACTTCTAATAAAACTTCTATACAAAGAGGGGGAAGACCACAATAAGGCCGTTTTCCATTTTAGAAAATTTTCCGCGGAACGGGAAATGTGCCTGCGTAGGAAGAAGTTATAGACATTCTATTGGTAGAAATTGATATCACACAACAATTTCTACCAATGGAATGTCTATAATTTCTTTCTACGCATGCGCATTTTCCGATCCGTTTCTGTTCCGCGGAAAATTTTATGAAGTGGAAAACGGCCTTTAATCTAGATTCGTCAAAGTGGGGTATCTGCACGTAATGATGGACCGACTAATTCCTTTATACGAACTATTGCCATCCTCATTCCCAGGGCTTCTTAAACGTCAAGAGAGAAGAAACCCTGGGAACGAGGTTGAACTTAATGCCATTAACACTTTACTGCCGATTATAACCCCCTGATATCATAGATATATGCTGATATTCAAAACTCACTCTATACACGGTTATGTTCGGTTTCGTATCCGGTAGTATTACGTCATTGTATATTATGAGGATCAACAACGTCGTTTTGACGTTTTCTCCGATATCGTCTGTCCATTGGGCTAATTCCATAAAAGAAAAATTTATATGATGTATAACCCAGCCGGCATAAACCTGTTCAAAGTCAGCAAAATAACGTTAGAACAACATCCTGTCAACGTTGTTCTAACGTTATTTTGCTGACTTTGAACAGGATTTTGCCAGCTGGGAAAGAATCTACTTCAATTACACTACGACTACAATGTTGTTTTGACTAACAAGAATGTTCGTGACTGATTACGAGACAGTCCGACGGGTTAGAAAAGATTGAGCAATATAATAAACAGCTGTCAAGCCAACGAGCTTGAAATTGATTGGCTAATATGTTACTAAGGAACCAATTAATTAAATCAGTGATTAAGTGCTCTGCTCCGTATTACTATATACTAGCAAAACTAACACATGTTACCAAAATGGTCAAAATAATGCTCAAATATGTCGAAGAAATATAACTCGCAGCATTTGCTGGGTCTTTGGTTGGATTCGTGGTTGGATTCACTTTCTCATCCCAGCCTATCTTATATTTCTTCTCTTCTCTTTGTTTCTTCAACCATTTCATTAAAGGATCGAAATATTCTTTAATTGGTGCTGCTGACAATTTCTCTGAACCAGTGAACTGTTTCAGTGCTTCTGGCCATGTTTTCTTTTTACCAAGAGCCAACATGTCACTGTAAAAGAGGAAAGGATCAATTTATCTTACTATATATTACTTAAGTGGGCAATATGAAAAATATTGACCCAAAGTAGGAATACCGCCCAGAACTTGTGAGTACAGTACGAATACTAAACGTAGGAAGAACGTCAAAAAACAACGTCGTTTTGACGTTGCTACGACGTTATTTCAACGTCGTGTGCCCAGTCGGGTAATCAAATTGGATACGGTCATTGATAACACAATATACCTTTTGTGAATGGCTCTCCCTATGTATAAGTTATGAACTATCGCCCTGATGGAGATGTTTCCATGAACAAAAACCTATACAATGGTAGAAAATACATGCTCATCTGACGGTCTCCTGCGGTACAAGACAAAACATATCAAAAAGTGTCAAATGATGCCTTAGACGAGTTTGAGGAAGCCATGAAACCGTTGTAGAAAGGCCTTGGGGAGAAGGTTGCAAGCCTGAATATGACTGCTGGCCATCATCTGTGGAGAAGTGCTTTTTAGTATAACACTATACTCAAAAACACTCCTCCATAGGTGATCTCAGCAGTTATATTCAGGCTTGGGTTAGTTTCAACATATGCAGATCGGAACACAAAAAATAATGAAGTGTTATTATGCAAAAGCTGCTCTATACAGACCCACATATCTGGACTGTACACTGACATATACGGGCTACAAACTTGTTCAGAGTCAGCAGTAAGTTTCCGCCGGACTAAAAAGAGACATTTCAGTAGAAAGTAGAAAGTAGATTGAATTGTACCCAACGTGTAGAAGTAAAATATAGCAGCATCACATAATTAAAGAATAATTAAATCTTTTATGCGATTCCTGACCTCCCGATATTACAAAAATTCGCGTATACTTTTTCCACTAATATTATTATTGAAAGGGGGTCATGTTATCAATAATTAAAGAATTAAATTTTATTATCATTACCCCCTTAATATAGGAAAATGAGAAAATAAATGACCGTTGAAATATTTGAATTACGGGTGACCAACACAAAAGCAATAAAAACTCACCCAAGTGCTTTGCCAGCTTCTTTTGAATTGTAGATGGAACATTTATGAAGGACTGTTTTATTTGCGATCTTACATGCTTGTTTATGGAAAGTAAATTGTAAAATATAAGCGAAAAAATATCTAAAATAGAATATATACAGATTGTGAAAGACTAATGAACATCCTGCTAACACACGACGTCGAAACAACGTCAAAACAACGTCACAATGAACTCATGTGTCTACTGGGTACGGTTTAGAATATATGGACTACCCAGTGTTCACATGACGTCAGATTAACGTAGAAACAAAGACAAAACTACGTCATGACGTCATTTCGACGTTGTTTGAACGTTGATGCGACATCGTGTACCTGCAGGGGATGTGTTGCACCGAGTATGATTGCGAATACCTCTATATGAGGATGATGTATTGTCATATATGGCGATAGTCAGTACATTTAACAAAACGGTAAATCCATATAAAGTTTGTTTTTCATTAGGCGGAAAATTCCCCGTGCAAGCCAAAAGAAATCATTCCATTGGTAGAAATTGACATCACACATCGTGTAATGTCAATTTCTGCCAATGGAATGCCGTCTTTTGGATTTACGCGCGGAATTTTCCGCCTAATGGAAATTAACTTTGATGCGATAGAACGATTTGTTGGTTTTCAAGTATATAATCAGCTAAGAAGATGGGGGATGAGTAGGATTTACATAGTTAGTTTGATAAAATAAATAAATGCACGTTGCTGAATTCAGCCTACCCTTGGTACTTGCTTGATGCTTAAATTTTGCATAAATTTTAGCCTTGTGATGCTTGTAGGCACGGTGTTAAAGAAGAAGAATAAGGTTAGATCTGACCTACCTAATATAAGATGTATCAGCCGGTATGTGATATTTAGCACCAGGATCAAAATCATTCTCATTATCTCTTTCAACTGGTGGTTTTAATCCTTGATATTTTAGCCTCATTTCCCACCATTTTTTATTATAATCTTTTGGTGCTATATCACCACTATATACACCCCACATCCATTGATCCATGAGGTAGCCAAATGGTAAAAATGCTATTCTTTCCATTGCAGTTTTCAATAAAAAATTGATATCAGCCTCTATTAAAGAAACTTGCTTTAATATTGGATTATTTGACCAACCTCGTTCCCAGGGCTTTTTATCTCTTTTTAATAGGTACGAGAAACTATTTGGGGAATTTATCAAAGTAGATATACCGTCGTTTCATTGCAAATTGAATTATCATCCAGTCGATACGCGTCGTCTTACCAACGTGAGAAAGACGTTGCTTTGATGTCAAATCGACGCCCTTTTGACGTTGGTGAGACATTTATTATGAAGAATAAACCTTATCATAGCCGACACACGACGTCTGATTAAAGTCGAATCGACGTCTTTTCGACGTCGATTTAGGGTCGTACCCCCACTGAGTTAGGAATAATTGTTTTTCCCCTGTGACGCACGACGTCCAATCAACAACAAAAACAACGTTATGACGTCATTTTAACGTTGTTTCAACTTCGATTTGACGTTGTAAAGGGTACATACCATAACTATTTGAAACATTGCTGAGCAAACCAATCGCTTTTAAATGATTAGGTGTTTGAACAGATAGAACTATTGTATCTCCGACAGCTTCATGAAATCCTGGGTTTGCTCCGGTTCTATATTGTGCTGATTGATTCCAATATAATAAACCATAGTAAATGTGGCCAAGCTCATGGTGAATTGTAATGAAGTCATCTTGGTTTTGTTTAGTACACATTATAAGTCTAGAAATAATATTTGCAAGTTTACTTCTAAACCGGGACTGCAGTCGTAGTTTTACCAGAATCGGCAGAAACGGAACAAAATCGGGAAATCGGAACTGCGTAAATGCCGTACGGGAAGTTCTTCGCACCTCGCCTGTCATTCCGCCGCGCTTCACGCTCTCCCCCGTAACTTTTCCTTTTCAGAGCGTCTGAAAGGCTATTCTAAACCAGGACTGTATTTGGAAACTTAGGTCCCAGCACTTCTTCTCTCTTTACCGCCGTGTGTAGACAGGGATATAACTCAACCTCAATTCCAGCGCCTCTTTTCGCTTTTTTTGCTGTAGACGTTCTCACCGATTTAGATGTCAAGAGAGGAAAAGCCCTGGGATCGAGGTTGGGATACAACTTACCTCACATCTTTTGATCCGTTTTTTATAATACTGAAATCCCAAGCTGAAGCATGACATGTTACATTACGATCCTTTGGTTCAACGAACAATGTTTTTGTCCAGAATGAAGCGGGTAGTTTCTCCCATCCGATGGATACGAAAAACTCTTCTGATTTTTCAAACATCTGTTTGACGGAATAACTCTTTTTTATAATAGGTGTAATATCTAACGTAGGTTCCCCTAGAAGTAGATGTTAACATGTATACACTGTCCTCCCTTCTCGCATGCGACGTCTTATCAACGTCTGAAAGACGTCGTTTTGACGTCGCAACGTCATTAATTTTGCGTCTTTACGACGTTGATAAGACGTAGCATGCCCTAAGGACTACCGACACTTGAAATGAAGTCTATTCTTTGTTGGTTAGGGACAAACAAATATGTCGTAGTTAGGGACTGGAACTCAGGCTAGGTTCTACATATGAGTGACAACCGGGAAACACGATTATAGTTGTAGAAGTGGATTTCGCTCACTTAAATATATATTATAGCTACTTCAAAAGGATTAATTTTGAATGGAATAAAATTTATCTGATGTCCCGAAGCTAAAAAACACTTACTGTAAATGCTCTTATAAGCGCCCCGGCGCTTATTATACATTCAGGATCTTTGTAGGGCTGCTTGATAGAGAGAAAGCTCTCCACTGTATAATTCGTTTAGGAATCTGATAAGCGCCCTATTTGGAGTGATACGTAAGTCCAATAATTCTGGGGGATGGGGTGCTTATTAGAATAGGATCGCCTATTTAAAAAGTAATGGCAATGAGACAGGGGCGTACGTTTATTTGAATATTATTAGAGCATTTACGGTAGTTAGTTTATAGAGATAATCGATACTTCGCGTTATTCTGAGCATGTAGTTATGTATAACAACGAATACAGAATGTAAGTGAGAGCAAGAATAAAAAATTGTATGACGCACCCAGTACAGTAGGCAAAAAATTGTTCAAAGTCCTCAGTAAATATCATAGAAGAACGTCTTTGAAATTGGTTTACTTCTAGCTTACTTACTGGCTGACTTTGATGACGTTTTTGCCAATGGGTGACAGGACGGCTCGAATTATTCAAATTCAATTTCATTTTTTTTTTTTTTTTGCAAAGTCACGATTCTATGATTTTTAGGGTTCCACTTTCAATTCCATGTTCCCGCTTTTGTAGGACCCGGACCAACGGTGTAAACATTAAATATCACTCAATTTTGAAAAACACATATTTCACAACAATAATCACGTGTTTTTCCAGGTGAATGAGAATGTTGACCAACAAAGGATCATATATCTCAATAAAAAGTGTTAATTTCATTTTTATCGCTTTATGTTAAGCAAATTTGACATGTAATATTTTCTCAGCATCAAATTTCATTTTCTTGCTATGGTGGATAAAAAACTCTCAGAAAACTCCATGTTTTCTTCATAAGAATAACGTATATAAGAACATTAGGCTAAACGTCAAGAACGTACTAGTACATTCCAGGCTTAACACCACGTGGAAGTCTACTGAATACAGACTCGTACAGCTCCAAATTGGGATTGTGTATTGTCATATATGACAATACACAGTCCGCGAATACGGGATTATACGGGTCTGTGTAATTCACACAAAATATATGTATCTTAGAAATGTTAACCAACCTATGAATGACTGCCCAGCGAGTAAAAACTTGTTAAAGTCCGCAGTAAAGACGCTAAAAGCGTTACTGTGGACTTTGAACAAAAGATTTAATAATCAAAGATGTCTGGAAAATCAAGGAAAATAAATAATCAATGGGGGTTATCCAAATAATTGTGGGGTGAAGCGGAGGGAGGGGAAGGGGTCAAATTGATGGCACTAATACGCTTCAGGTATCATTTTTTTGAAAAAATGTTTGGTGTCAACATCGAACAGTATTTCAACATCACAGTATGAAGGACAAACGTCTTAAATATTGATAATTTACCCAGCTTGATATGGCGAGTTGCTATTGTTTGATATGGCGAGTTGCTATTGTTTTTGGAGAAAATATTGATTGTTTATTTCGTGTGTGAAGAGGATTTGTTAAAATCACCTAGCTTGAAATTAATTGGCATACCAGAAAACCGGACCCGGGGCCCTAAGGTGGGACCCGGGACTCTTAGGTGTGACCCTAAGGTGGGACCTTGAGGTGAGAAATACTTTGCGCATTTTTTTGTTAAAAAATTCACCCAAAACAGCCCGTTTTTCATATTTCTATGATCTTTGGTTGTTGATATTTGCTTGAAATAGTTAACGCTATTATAAACGTGAGTTTGAACGTTCGAATAAAAAACAAGTTTTCACTTCCTTTAGCCACAGAAAGAAAAGTAATTGTTACGAATGTTTTTAAAAATACACGTGTCACTAACATTTTTTGTATTCACTCAAAATCTTTGATGATTTCCATATGAACACGTTTTAATTTTGTATGTATTTATTAATAAAGGTCAGATCTCGGCTAAGCGAGCCATCCCGGTTAACCAGGCCAGTCGCCTTCATACGGACAGGTTCTTAGCCGAGTCTGCTAAATTTCGTGGGTTTCGTTCCATCGTGGGTCTCGTGGGTTACGTATCCTTGAGCCTTCGTGGGTCTACCATTGTCTCGTAACAATTATCTCTTTTTTTCTCGTGGGTCAATTTTTTTTCCTCGTAGGTCTATTTTATTTTCTCGTCGGTCAATTTTTTTTCTCGTGGGTCTAATTTTTTTCTCGTGGGTCCGATTTTTTTCTCGTGGGTCTAATTGTTTCTTGTGAGTCCAATTTTTTTCTCTTGAGTCAATTTTTCCCCTCATTTGTCTAATTTTTCTCTCTCATGGGTCTATTGTTTTCTCATGGGTCTATTGTTTCTCGTGTAATCAATTCTTTCTCTAAATAAAAGAATTATTGTCGTGTTTTCTTATTTTCTCAAAAAATTCAATGGAATCGAAGTTTATTATCTAAAACTAAAAGAGTTTATACGGCTATCTTTTTTTCTTAGAAACTGTCCAGACCAAAACGCAGACAAACCAACACAAAAGCGACTAAACTATTAAATCGTCTTTCACATGCTTTCGAAAAATAGTTTACATTACAAACACTTCTAGAAATTTTTTGAAATAACTTCTTACTAAAGTTTATCTAGTTAGTAACATATCCTGAAAGTATTAATATTTCCGGGTGAATACCGGGTGCAACCTCGTTCCCAGGGCTTCTTTCCGCTTTTTGACGGAAAGAAGCCCTGGGAACGAAGTTGTACCGGGGGAGATATTGAAGTGATTGAAGTTATAGGAAATTATGTGTTTTCTATGTTCACTGTGCGGCAAACTTCTTGTTAGGTCAAACATTTTCTATTTTCATATAGAAGAATCGCTCCTTTTGACTCTTCCTAATGGGAGAGAGGGCGCTTATTAGAATAAGGGCGTCTATTTGAAAAATAAAGTCAACAAGGGGCGTTTATTGAGAAAGGCAAATATTTGACTAGAGACGCTTGTTATAGAGCATTTACAATACAGTACTCTGTGAGTTCCGGGTTCCACCTTAATGTCCCACCTTAGGGTCCCGGGTCTCGGGTCCCGGGTCCCGGGTCTGGGCTTTCCGGTATGCCGAATTAATTGGCTACTTCTCTTCTTCAGCAATCAATTTGAAGGTTGGGATTTTAATTACACACCACGCGTAGAAATAAATTATAGACATTTCATTGGTAGAAATTGATATCACACAACTACCATTGCAATAAAAGCAGAAATACAAATATAATGGCAAGATACTTACCTTTATATGGTACTACATGAGGAAAGACATTTTCCCAAGATTGAGCCCACATATTACCCAAAAGATGAGCTGGGATTGGTTCACCATCTTTGATTAAATCTGGATATTTATGTGAGAGTCTATGACGAACATACCCATGGACTTCTTCATAGAA
>JAULBZ010003184.1:0-16981 GCA_032360805.1 Neoturris breviconis
TTACAATGGTCTAAGAGCACTTACTGTGGACCATTACAATGGTCTAAGAGCACTTACTGTGGACCATTACAATGGTCTAAGAGCACTTACTGTGGACCATTACAATGGTCGAGGAGCACTTACTAGAGATTTTTGAGCATAGCGTCAGGCTTTTTTAGCCTGATTAAAACCACTCCTCCAAAGTAATTATTTGCTCTTGATTCATTGATGCGTTATGTCAAAATTGTCCATGAATAATAGAAGAACAATAGGATGTTCAAGTGATTGGATGCCTTCCATACACAGTGGTTGAAATAAGAGCAAGTAATCGCTGTGGAGGAGTGATTTTTGAGCATGTCCGAAGCAATGCTCAAAAAACACTCCTTCACAGTGATTATTTGTTAATTCAAACACTTGCATATACTTTTCTAGATCAAATGATATGATCCATGTTAAACTTTTATTGTACCTTGTACGTATTAAGATGTGTACGTGGAAAATAAGTTGGTCATTTACCTCCCACTAGCACTACAACTGATTGTCATATTATCTCCTTCAATGGCTGTAAATCTCTCAACCATAAAATCAAACAACATTGGTCTAGTCATGGTATCAATCACTAGAAAAAGTACAATATCATTCATCTATGATTGTTTAGTTTGACATGGCATAAAGGCCGCAGTCTACCATTTCATAATGATAGTGCAGTCAAGTTACATCCCTTTTCCTGACAATATTATAATTTTTTACTGTTTTACAATCGTAGATAAAAATACTGTAGACAAAGCGATATTTTTTGCAAAAAGTTGAAAATAAGTTTGATTAGCAAGATCAAGATAAATGGTACAAAAATTTGAATTTGTTCCAAAAGCCTGGGTACTAGGTAGGGAACAATAGAATTCGTTGAGTTTGAAAAAAGTCCTAAGACTCTAACTTTTATGTCTTAAATCTCAATAAATCTCTGAGATAAATTTCTAGGGACTTTCTGCGGTCGTTTTCCACATTTTTGTTTTACTTATGGCATAATTGTTCATCAAAATTTGTAAGATGTCTCTTAGTTTAATCATTGTAGTAAACTTGTGATTCCACTGATTATTACTTCGCAGAATTGTTATTACAGTGGAACCTTTCAAATTTTAAACCTAATTCCCAATTCGAAGAAGTTTTATGGTCCTTTCCTGATAAAAAATCCTCTGTAAATTGAAACCCATTCTAATATGAACAAAACCTACCGCCTCTGATAACTTCTAATTAGAGAGATTCAATAGTAGTTTGCTGATCCAGTTAGACAATTGTCTTCTCTCTTATTAAAATCACTACATTAAGGATACATAGAACCTTCAGAACTGTTGTGACGAAAAGACATGAAAATATGACTTTCTCATATATTATTAATAAAACATACTCGTTTATGCATAATAGTTTCAAGTAAGCCTGATAGGAGGAGTGTTTTTGTAGTATAGTTTTAAGCTTTTGACCTATACTCAAAACTCTTCCAGAGGTGATTTTCTTGAACTGTTTCTTAACTAGAAGATTATTACAAAATAATGTAACTTACAAGTTACATTCAATGTTCCTTCTTTAGAATCATTACCAAACATGTTCATTGCAACACATTTATATGTTCCTATGTTGGCTTTCATAACTGGGGATATAACCAATTGCATTTCATTGCCTTGAACCATGTAATTCGAACCATTTACTTGTTTAGTGTCAGGATTGTATATTTGTTCACCATCTTTATACCAGGCTATACTTGGGTGTGGTCTAAAATAAAATTGGACTGGGATATTTCAAGTATTGAGGCTGGGAAAACCGGTGAAAATCTGTCTCCACCCCATGATAACTTTTGAATGGCTAATATTAACTTAAGAAAACTTGGTACGATTATAGACCATCATCAAAGGAACAATTTGATATCATTATGTTTTTGCTTACGCTGGCATTTTTTTTTAATCTGAATTTTTGAAAATACAATTTTCTTATTTTCAATTTGTACCGAAGAAACCAATCCATGGCAAGCTCGTTGATGGCCTTCTGCATTTTTTAATTTTGTTAGATATGATGAAATTTAGTTAAACCTACTAAACTTCTTGCTTTTGTGATGCGTCAATGAGCTTGCAATTGATTGGTTTCTTCGGTATGAAGAAACCAATCAATTACAAGATCGTTGATTCAGCACTCTGCCCCTGGCAAAGAAGCATAAATAAATTATATTAAAATACTGCTAATTATTCTTTTACATATAAAAGGGGTATCTTGAATCTGGGTACATGGAATTGAACTGATTGCAAGCATTTTACTTACCTTCCTGTGGCACCACAAGTAATCGTAAAATTATCACCTTCCATTGCTGTAAACATTCCATCCATAAAAGCAACTGCAGTTTCATTGTTATTGACTTCTGCAAATAAACAGTGTTAAAGATAAAATTTTATGTATGAAACAGATACATTTTCTGTATGAAACAGACATATTTTCTGTATGAAACAGACACACTTTGGACATCATTACAGTGATAGTGTTCAATTTTCTTAATTTTCTTGATTGATATCATCAAAATGTTGGAAATATGTTTAGGTCAGCAGAAACAAGACTTAAAAATGAATAAAAGTGACACACAGAATTAATTTCCATTTTATAAGTTAATTCCTTGAAAGTTATTGTTACACAAATAAAATTGGTCAGTTCAATTGACTACCAAAAAAGCAAATTTTACTTCATAATGGTACACTGAACTACAGATCCTTAAACCTTCTTAAAAGTTAATTTTTGTGTATGTTTCATTACTCATTGTCACAATAGCCAAGAAAACCATCATTTATATTAAAACTATATTTTTCCAACGCTCCCGCTATGGATATTCATTTCCAAGAAAACATTGGTGTGGTTACCTACCTACCTACCTACCAGCCGTTTAACGTGCTAGGCTACTCTTCAGCAGGTTGCACATAAGTTGACTAAGCAAGACAACCACATCCAAAAATGTAAATTATTTCAAACATATTGCCATTTCCTTGCTTAGCCAACATTTATGGAATCACAAACTTAAACAACTTTAAAGGCACATATTGAGCGTAGCCAAAACAAACACAACCTAAAATCCCCCTTAACTGAAAGGACTCCTGTCTGAGGTAGTTTTTCAAGTGTTCTCATAGAGTGATTATGTTGGGTAAGCCACGTAGTCCCACCCTAAAACACATTTATTTTTACCACAAAGCGGTTCTGCCATTTTAAACATGTTAACAGAATTTTTTTCAACACATGATTTTTGTGGAAACAGTGATATTAGTAAAAAGGACACAAAATATTAAGCGAGTTATAAATCATTAGGTTTTGTAATCAGTTTAAAAGTTATGGAGCTTTAAATTTAACATGCTGAGTTTGTAAATTTTCAAATGTAGAACCAAATTAGTCACAAGCATGGAGCATAATTAGTAGCTAACTGGAAATTTTAGTACAATTTCAACCATAAGGGATAAGGGAATTCCAATTTTTTGGGGAATGTGGTTTGGCAACGCACATTAAGCCCAAATCACAACTCCCAATGAATTGTTATCACTTTATCACATGAAATACTGCTCGTGTACTAAAGTTTCCAGTTAGCTGCTAACTACAACGCTCCACATTGGCGTTCCAGTCAAAATTCCGATCAATTTAAAATTGAATCAGTATTTTTTATTTCTATAATGTGTATCAGAATGTTAACAATAAAGTAAACATACCAGGTAAGTTGGCATTGATTATATAGCGAACTGAGCGTACTGATTGTATGGTACTATATTCTTGATATAATATACAACTGATTCCTCCCGCCTGTAAAATCATCTCAACATCTACCATTTGTAACTGTGAAAATGTAAGTGCGCCATCACTATCAATAAATACACGTGGGTTTGATCTACCAGTAGTTAATAAAAGACTATCGTTTATACTTCCCCATCTATATGTTCGTCCATATCCTCTATGATGGACTGGACAACTAAATTTTAATGTCATTCCTATTGAAGCATTAATCTCTATTGTAGGATTTGTCACAGCAAATTCGGGAATGAAAGCACCAATTCCTGAAATCACACGAAAGAAACATGTTAATTATGGCCTACACTTATGGACATCTGATAGCTTGGCTTATGCTCAAGCATGATGTTCCCTTTTGAAAATTTTAGGATAAGAACCTTTATGAATTCAAGGATAGGAACCCGTAGAAACTTTATATTTTATCAAGTTACATTAGTAAACTCAGAAAAAATAGAAAACTTCATGTTGGAAAATCATAAAATATATATATATATCCAAGATTGGTTAATTGCTGATAAATGTTTGATATGTTTTTACTTCAATTCACTGTATCTTAATCATGTTTTTACTTAGAATCCACCGGTCAAAATAAGATTGAATAATCAATGTGGAGGAGAAATGTTAAGTATACATTTCAACCTCTGGGAAATGACAAATAACAACTGTACAACAATATTTGAAATAAGAGCAATTAATCAATGCGGAGGAGTGATTTTTGAGCATTGCTTTAAGCTAGAAGGCATTTATTATTTGCTGGCTGAGATTTGTTTAAAATATTATTATTTTTTTTTAAATATATTTGCAGATGTAATTGCAGATGACAAAGTTTGAGTAAAATACATATTGATATGCGTAGATATTATTCTCCATACTTCCTTTGTACCTGTTCATCTGCTTTTGTCTCATCTTATCCATATTCATCACAGTGATACTACCAAGAGTTTCCCAGTAGACACATGGATAAACACAAAGTTTTTGCAACATCGTTTGATCAAGAAGTACCTACTGGGTTGGGGCTCGTTGGAAAATTTAGTGAACAAATATATAATTTTCAAAACAAAACAGTTGAAAACAATTGGTCGATTCTCGAAATTTAATTCTCTTGAAAATTTTGTTTATAGTTAATTTGCAAAATTAAATTCTTGCAAAAATTTCTTCCTTCAAAGTATTTCAAACACTGGAACAATATAAACCACTACTACATAAGTGACAACAATAACCAATGTGTTGCCCAGGGTTAACTTTTAATCCATCAGTTATGATATGTCATTAAGGATTCATTATTACGGTAAGAAAAAACACGACTTGTAAGTATCTATTATTATTGCAATTTACTGTATTTATTTAAAATGTCCTTTCTAAATGCCTCACTTTGAATGCCTCTAAGAAAAGCAACTGCAGTTTCATTGTCATTGACCTCTGCAAATTAACAGGAAGAGAGTGTTAAAGATAAAATGATATAAGAAAATGATATATTATATATAACATGATATAAGAAAAGTTACAAAATCCACTAACACGCAGATAAGTGCAGAAATATTACAATGAAAGAACCTAGATGAAGGTGACCTACATTCATATCATACTATAGCAGTATGGAAAGGCTCCTTTAAGGTTTTTAACTGATTAAGGGTCCATTCTTTTCATACACATTGTTTCATAACAATTTGAAGTTACAAACTAAAATATTCAAACTAGAATTGCATACCGAAAATAATGAAAATTTACCAAACTGGAATCGACCATTTGTTATTGTCTTGATTGCTCATTGCTTTGACAAGTTCAAACAAACAGAAATTAAATGATAAGCGAGTCTTGCAATGCAATAGCCTCTTTCAATATTGCGTTGGCGTCGTTATGTGAGATTTCCATACGGATTAATAAATCAATAAATTCAAGGTTTCAAAATTTCATAATGGTAGATGTTTACAATTTTATTTTCAAACCGATTACGAAAAAAAGAGAAGTTTGCAAACTGGTTTGCGCAAACTAAAATCAAATCAGCTAGGAAGCAGGTTTAGATGGTTTGCCAACTGATTTTAGTTTTAAACTGAAAGAAATGGATTTTTTAGCAAACTTTGAAAACCTTGTCTGAAAAGAATGAACCCTAAATATGGTATGAGTAGAATTTAGAATCTACTTCTTATGATTGCCCTATTTATTTACCAATCAACTATTAACTATCATTGTTTCTATAAATTAAACTTACCAAATCCATACCGAATTGATTGCACAGAATCATCACCTTCATAGAGAATGCAACTTATTCCACCAGATTGCATAATTAATCGAATGTCTTCCTTTAGTAACTGTGAATATGTAAGCGAACCATCATTACCAACGAACACACGCGGATTTGGTATACCAGTTCGCAAAATAATTGATTTTTCTAAATTTCCCCATGCATAGGTTTGTCCTACACTTTTATTGTGTGGTGGACAGGTGATAGTGAATTGCATTCCAATTGTAACAAGAGTTGCTATGTCTATCAAAGTACCACTTACTCCAAATCCATTATCGAATGTTCCATGTACTGGAAATAAATGTATTAACACCAAAATTTATCAACCAAAGAAGTGGCTACTGTTCCAAAGAGAGAACATTTAATGATGTTACCACTCCTAGGACCTACTTCATTGCAGATTAAAACTCACATTTCTAAGCTAGTAACAAGAAAGCTACCACATTGCACTCTTCAGTTAGTTTTTATCAACTAGACGTTTAAGCAATTATTTCGCTTTTAAGGATTGAATTTACTATGTTCAAAACGTGTGTACATCTTTGTAGGTAAAACTAACAATATTTTAAAGTATGCATGTACGAGCATCTTGGTACTTCACCTTTTATGGAGGAGGGAATTAAACCTAGTCACCAGATCACTGCAGTTCTTGACAATATTTAAACGTCACTTTCCTGCTCTTCACCAGACTATGATATTTTTTCTATGCTGGCACAGATGTCTAAGGAATTTAAATACACTTTGATGGAAAGCCTATTGATAGAGTGTGGCTGACCTATTAGAGTTATTTTAAATCATTTTTATTGTACATGATATTGTACTTTTGTTACCATCTGAATCTAATTTCACTAAATTGTATCAGTGTGAACATTCTCACAGGATGTGCGCGAAAGCTTACTTTAAAATTCATGGATATGTCATGATACTTTATCATATTATTACTCTCAATTAACAGAAAGCATCACTTTCACCTATTTATGTTCTAAATGTGCTATGTTCATTGTCACTAAAGTTACAAAACCTGATTATGTCATGCAATATTATAAATCATGCTAAGGTGTTAACCTGAATCAACTGCAGGAAGGAAGCAAAGGTATGATATTAAAAGTAGCCCACCTAACCAAGCAAAAGTTATACCTTAAAAGTTAAAAGCACATAAAAATGGTGTATGTAATTATGTTTTATTATTATATTTATTTATTGAAAAAAGAAGTTTTCTAAAATCAAAATGGACACTTCAATTCATAAAATTTTAAAATATCATTGAAAAACGTCTCTTATCATTGATGAAGAAACTTTCCCAACATACAAAATGTCTGTCAAAAAAGATTCATGGTCAAAGTCTCATAGAAAATTAAGATGTCAAGTTTCTACTTCTCCCCTCATCATTTGGGTATGATAATGCTTAACCAAATGATGAATTTTGTCAAGTCCTCATAGAAATCAAAATTTCAAAACATTTTTAAGTCTCTACTTCTCCTCTATCATTTGGGTATGATATTACTTAACCAAATGATGAATGTGGTCAAAATCTCATAGAAATCAAAAATTTTCCACTTTTGAAAAAATCCCTTTTTCACCGATACTCGGTCCCTAATTGATGAAATTGAAAATAATTTAGTCAGCGGTCTCATAATATAGCCTAAAATGAATTTGCTAGAATATTGCCAAATTTCAGAATAGTACCACACCTTTTCGGTCTATTGGACTGGAAATACATTTTGGACCCTTTTTGCCTAAAACTTGGAACCGAGTAGACGGAATTGAAAATTTTGGTAAGCCCTTCTAGAATATCACCACGAATGCTGGTATTCAAAATACTAGCACTTTGTGAACATGATCTATTAAGAAATGTGAGACGCCGCCACAAAATGATAGCAATAGCCTATACCTAAACCTATAACCTAAACTTTGTTCGGCGGGCAAAAATAGTAAGAAGCAGACATATTTATTATTAGCGCAAATTATTAGCGGAATCTACTGATTGATTTTTTTATTTACCAATCAACTAGAATCATTGTTTCTACAAATTATTATAACTTACCAAATCCATAACGAATTGACTGTACAGAATCATCACCTTCATAGAGAATGCAACTTATTCCACCAGATTGCATAATTAATTGAACGTCTTCTTTTAGTAATTGTGAATAAGTAAGCGAACCATCATTACCAATGAATATTCGCGGATTTGGTGTACCAGTTCGCAAAATAATTGATTTTTCTAAATTTCCCCATGCATAGGTTTGTCGTAGACTTTTAGTATGTGGTGGACAAGTGATTGTTAATGGCATTCCAATTGTAATATTCAATTCTTGCAAAGTATTTGTTACTTTATATCCATCGTTGAATGCTCCTTTTGCTAAAAAATAACAGTATACGTATCTAATGTAGAAAGTTGCATGAGTGTGAGGTTTGAACCAGCCCTGTACTCCAATCCTGTTCACTATAAAATCCCATTTCAGTAATGCTTATCCATTTCAGTAATGCTTATCACCATGTGGAAAATAAACTTGATCCTTTTAACTTATTATTGTGCTTTATAGTATAGAAGGTTAGAGTGCCAGTCCTAGAGCTAGTGCTTAGCCTCCCATGAGACTGACAAACTTCAGTAAGACATTTTGTTATTTTTGCATTTTAATTTTCATTCTTTTATAATGAACCCTATTTCAATGGTTGAAAAAAGAGCATATAATCACTGTGGAGTGATTTTTTAACATTGCTTCAGGCTCCAAAATGCTTCTTCCACAGTAAGTTGCATGAGTAAAGTTTTTTATGATTACGAGCACGGATTGATTGAATGTTGTTTAAATTGTTACTGCCACCAATATTAAGCCTCCAGACAACAAATCAAACAAAGTATAAGTTTATAATATGTATTTTATTTTTTCTGAAGACTAAATGAAAATGTGAAGAGAGTATATATAACAGAAAAGAAAGAAAGGAATAATTATGCACATAAGTACAGGAGTACAGGAATCATTGTTTTTGGCAGCCTTTACATGAACTCCTAAATGAGTTTCACCCTAAATAATCTTACATTTGATCGGTTTCTTTGTACCGTGTCGTTTAGGATGAAACTCATATAAGGGTCCATATAAAGATTGCCTTTGAACAAGTCTGAATGTAGTGGTCAATATAAGAGCAAATAATCGCTGTAGATGAGTGATTTTTGAGCATAGGTTATAAATCCTGAAGCTACGCTAAAATCTCCCTCTTCCACAGTAATTATTTACTCTCATTTTGACAACTGAATAAATGCTTTATAACTTCATGTCAGTGGTTATTATTAAGTAAATTATTTTGCGACAAATCCATCAGAAGAAGAGTCAGTAGTTGAAATAAGAGTAAATAATCACTGTGGATGAGTGCTTGTTGAGCATTAATTCAGGCCGCAAAGCCTGAAACTATGCTAAAAGATTCCTCCTCCACAGTGAATATTTAATCTTATTTCAAACACTGAGAACTAAAATATTACCTGGCCCTGTGCCCATGATTCTATATCTAACTGATTGTTCTGAATTATCCTCACGAGTGAGTATACAACTGATACCACCAAGTTTTGCAATAGCGTGTACGTCTTCGCTTAACAACTGTGAAAATGTTAGGGTGCCATTATTGCTAATGATAACACGTGGATTTGGAGTACCAGTTTTCCAAAATACAGAACTCTTTACATCACCCCATACTATGACATGTTTGTAACCTTTTGTATGTGGCGGGCAGACGATTGAAAACGGTAATCCTACAGTAGCATTGATTTCTTGCAAAGAATCTGTTAATTTGAATCCATCATTGAATTTTCCAATAGCTAGAAAGAAACATGCGATTGCATGAACTTAGATTTCGGAAAAATATTCACAAATATTTTTGAGAACAAATGTAGTTGCTTAAAATGATTTGATGTTATTTGCAAAGAACATATAGAAACAATCAGTCATATGTTACATAATATATATAAGAAATACTAATATAAGCTCAGCTCAGAATGTTATGGTCAATAATTATTTGAATTTCTTGTTATTTTTGTTCTTTATTTCATGGGCTTTAGACTTTTAAGAAACTAAGATACGATCAAAGGCACGATATTGAATAGCCTCTAAACCGAGCAAAATTTAAAACTAGCCTATACACACAATTTACATCATACGAAAATATATGTTATTCCTATATTGTCATGGTACATACATAAAGGAATATCACGCATATAATTCAAAGAACGACTTACAGATGAGTGCACACATGATGATACTCGTGTAACTTTACAGACTGGATAGTATATCCCAATGTGAAGTGGTAAGATGACTACTGCGTAAATTAATAATCTCCCTCGTTAAAATGTTAGAAAATAAAGGATGGTATCCCATAAAAAAAAAAAACTTCACTGTTTATTAAAAAACCCTTTATATACAGTGTCCTAACAAAACAGATGAAAGTGAACATCGAAATACTAATCTAATCCTAATATTAAATATATACTTAACCCCCTGATTATTTTATCTTGCTTACGAAGAAATATTACTGATGCCAACTACATTAATAATTCATGTCTAGGTGTTTATAGAAACTTTAAGCATATACCTATTAAAAGTAGGACTATGCCTTAAGTTATGAATGAATGACATAAATTAAATTTAAAGACAAATAAAATTAAGTTATATAGACCACCTGTTCAGAAACCTCCGCTTTCTTACAACTTTCAAATAATGTTTAAAACAAAGCAAGATGAGAAAGATTTTAATTGACGATGTAGACAATCACACCTGAACTTATTACAATGTTAAAGCATGCACAATAGATAGTTATGTATCGCTATTATTTTGTATTCTTTATTTTGGTTTACGTTGTAAAGTAAAAGTTCGAGCCGGAACGTATCACAGTCTTAACTCTCTCCGGCCGGAATTCAGAGTGGTATGTCTGAAAGAGATGTTATTGCAATGAAAAAACAACCTTTAAGTTAGTTCCTTTCAAGACGTGGACCAGAAATCAATTATTACCAAAGTGTCCGACTGTCAAAAAGCACCCGACTCCGCAACCTTGAAAATATTGTTTTCTAAAATATAGACTTACAAGAGATATGCTTGCCAATGTTAATTTCACCAAACACTGATCCCAATGCATTCTCTGCCACACATCTGTATCGGCCAGCATCAGCAGAGTTGACAAAAAACAGTCTAAGAACTGTTAAAGAATCTCTCAATCTATACTTGTTTCTGTTTGGTATGATAGGTACATCATTAAATGTCCATCGAATCAAGGGAGTTGGAATACCACCAACAGAACATTTCAAATCAAGTACTTTACTGTTAGATGATGGGTATGGTTTAGCAACTGTTATTCCAGAAACTGTTGGTGTTGCTAAAGAAAAGATTATAATTAAGAAGAGAAACAGAAATTTCTCTACATAACTTTAAAATATTATTTGTAAGAAGAATAACATAACTGGCTCATTAATCTGGGTGTTTAATTAAAAGATCAATTTGCTTAATTAGAAGTAGTGTTAATATTTGAATATTTTGATTGTTTTTACTGTGCTATTTGCCAGATAGGAAGAACATAAAGCTACAAGTCTCTCAATTGTTAATACTTTTTTCTAGAAAACACTTTTAGAAAGAAGAAAATTTAAAAATTTCAGTTTAACACCCTAAGAGTTCTGATAGCTTAGGATGGATGACATTGTTATTTAATGATGGCAGCCACTAATTTGTATTGGGAGTAAGTATTAACGTTATAAAAATCAGCTCATGGTAGTAATTAAATTTTTTATGACCCTAAAGTGGATAACTTTAACATTTATTTCAAAATTGAAGAAGTACGCTTCCCAAAATCAAAATAAAGACTTCAATTCAATTCTTGAAATTCTTAAAATTATGTCTATAAAAAATATTACTTATCATCTCAAAAAATTGAGAAGGGAGCTTCCTCAAAATACAAAGTGTCTGCCAAATAAATTTGTGGTCAAAGTCTCAAAGAAAAGTTATTTTTCAAACATTTTGTATATCCAAATGTGATTCTGGTCAAATCCTTATAAACAGAATTCAAAAAAAGTCAACAAAAATCATAAGAAAATCAATTTGATGAATTTAAATCAAAGTTGCGAAAAAGTCCCCATTTTTGAAAAAATCTCTTTTTCGCCAATACTCTGTCCCAAGTTGACGAAATCAAAAATAATTTGACCAGCAGTCTCGCAATATTGCCTAAAATGATGATACCAAATTTCAGGATGGTACCACACCTTTTCAGTCTACTGGACCAAAAATCCCATTTAGACCCTTTTTTCCGGAAATTCGGGACCGAGTGGACGGAAATGTTTTTAGCAAGTCCTTCTAAAATAGTGCCTTGCATGTTAAATTTCAAAATGCTAGCACTTCCGAAACATAGATATTAGGAAAAGCAGGCTGCCACCACCACTGCAAAGTAATAGTCCATTAAAACTTTGTTTATTAGGCTACAAACAGAAGAACATAAATTCACTGCGAGTTATCCATAATAATTTCTGCGTGTACTGACTTGTAATATATATACATAAAATGATGTGCACAAAAATTATAAGCGTGGAAATGTAGTTTTAAAAATAATCTACACCTTGACTTGCGTTTGCTACTCTGGATTGTTTTAATGTTTAAATGAATGCAATTAAAGGTGATCTTGCAGCAAGTATAATACGCAAAAGATATATGCATGAAAATTAGTATGAATAATGAATAATTTGCTTCTTGAAATGTTTTTATCAATCAATCTGACAATTACATCATTAACATTAAGTGTACCTGTTTCTTCGTTAATAAATCCTGGACAGTAGATTCCACCACTAACAGTAGAAAAAAACCCAACTATTGATAGTGAAGTTGGTGGTACATAATAAACATAAAAACCATCGCAATTACGTACAAATATTTCTTGTTGATAATTGCTATATATTGGTCTATATGTGCACAGCGGAGGAAAACTGAAATGATTACACGCTGGAAAACTTCCTGAAGGATTGACTTGAAAAGTGAACTGGAATTGTCGGACTGTAGATCGAATGAGACCTAAAAATATATTATAAATTAGGGATCACCTCCAAAATTCGTTACCAGGGGAAGAGTGCTGAATCAATAATCTTGCAATTGATTGTTTTCTTCGTCCCGAAGAAACCAATCAATTGCAAGCTCATTGACTTAATACTCTTCATCATAGATTAATGTTTCTCAAAATTATTGAATTTTACTTTTCTAAGATAATTGCTTTTGGTAACAAATTTTGGAGGTGGCTTCTTAAATAAATAAATACATGAATGAATAATTAAATGAATGAATGAAATGTAATGAATGAGGAAAGAGCTTGCTTTTAAAATGAATGTCATTTCTTCAATTTTTCTCGTATTAATTTATGTTGACTAGCTACAACAACAATTCTTCAGAAGAACATGATCTATGGATAGTGTGCTAACAAAGAAAACAGTTTAATTTCTACCGATTTTACTATAACATGGCTACAAAAAAAGACACAAAATCTACTAGATATTGCTGTAAACATGATTATACCTCAGACTTGGACTTATGAACTATACCGGGATGTGTGTATAATTGCTATATTTGAGCAACGGAAATCCTAAAATCTTAATATGACTATAAAAATACTGAGATAAGCTACACTCTGATATCAAAGATATGAAACAACGCCAACAAGCTGTTTATGCTGTTTATGCCGTTTATGCTGCAACCAAATTTTTACTGTTAGAAACAAATGTTGCTGAAGATCGTCCTAATGATGATAAAACAACTGTTGCAATAGCAGTCATAAACAAGTTTTCTGATGAAATTTTGAACATTTTATACTATAAATCACAAATGTAAACATTAAAGACAATTTTACAAACAAAAGTCTCTCAGAACATTTTACACATTATAACATGCTTAAACTTTTACCGTTAGAATAATACTGAAACTCAAAGCAATTAAGGAGGTTTTTCACTTATAAAATTTGAAACTTATAAACACTATTCTAGAAATTTATGAAAACAATTCCATCAATATTTTAGTGCTATTTATTTTTGCAAAAACTATTTTAAGACGGGTAACTTTCTGACTTTCTAACATTTCAAATGTATTTAGATTTCTGCATCGCAAGAAATATCATCGTTTCAACGTTGATTTTTTCACTTTATTTTCATAAAGCGGTATAATTATAAAATGTTTTAGAACAATTCCGATGTTGCAGGAATCATGTGAAGCGTAAAAGTCTTACAATATCATGGCACACTTCGTTAAGTGAATCACAATTCCTCTGTAAAAAAGTTACTATCAACTATTTTAAGGTGTATTTGGTGACTTTGGAAAATAAGAGTAAACAGTAATTCATGAACTAAAAGCCAATACCTTTCTAAAGCTGAGGTGCCAGGATGGAATATTTTCATGCACATGCAAAGCAACAAACGTTGCATAAAATGCCTTCAGTGGTGCCACACCCTTATTCCATGCAACAAAATGCGTTCAACATACTGTTGCATAAAATCAAATCTATTTGATTCTATGCAATATGCAATAATGCCATGCAACATGTATTTTGTTGGATTGCAGGAAAAAATCGACCGGCGCCACTACAAAAATCTTGTAAAATCTCATAATGCATTGTGGCGCTTTAGCTAAAGGGTCAATCTTTTTAATCAATCTGATCAATCTTAATCAAACTTGAACAATCCTTGCTTTCTTGTAACAAATAAATTTGTCAGTTTTAGCTAAAATCAATCAGGAGCTCCAATTCGATGATATATGCAATATAATGGCTTCCTCTAGCCTGGCTTCCTCTAGCCTAGGAAGGCTGTTGTGCAAAACATAATCAGTCATTCTTGCCTCGCTTGTTGCAAACAAAATATTTTTTTATTAATGGTGCAGAGTTTAAATAAATGAGTCAAATAATAATACCATCAATCCAAGAACGACAATAGAAACGGAGAACTAAATCTGAGATTAATCAATCTGGTTACTCTATCTCTGCGGTAGGATTGAATTGAGCTATCTCCGATCAATGTTGAATGAAATAGAGAATGATCAATCTATGTTGATCAGAGCTAGTTCGGATTGATAAAAGAAATTGACCCTATGTAAAGCATAATTTCAATTGTGTGTGTAATAATATTAATTGTACAACATTGTTTTATATTTTGCAATTATAATTAAGGTTGAAATGATTGGACAGTCAATGAGTAGTTTTTAATGGAGGGTAGCTATATATTGTCGGAAGTAAAATTTAAATTTGAATAATTTGTCTACTGCACAGGGGTCTCTTGACTGGTTCATCTGTTTATGCTTTTGCCTGGGTTTACATTCCCTTTTCCTATGTTGTTCTTAGGCCATTGCAGCCAGTCCTTACCTGTGCCTGTGTTCCTCTACCAGCTTGCCTCTGTGGTCTTTTAAATTTTCGATTGCAAACATACCCTGGTTAAAATATTAGCAGGATCTTATAGGATCTTACAGGATCCTGTTAAGATCCTTTAAGATCCTGTAAGATCTTATAAGATCCTATAAGATCCTGTTAAGATTTTCTATAGAGGCAGACCTTTTAAAGCAACATCAAAACGTGTATGGGCAAACTAAGGAAAATAACATTCATACCATCTTCTACTGTTGGATGTTTACCAGATAGAGCATAAGTTGGTGATGTATAATGTCGTATAAACCTTGGAGAATATACATTTGACCCACATGGGTACCAATTAAACCCAACCTAAGAAAACATTATACTTGAGTTCAAAATATTTAATAAAAATTAAATGCATTGAGGTGGATTCTTGACAAAGCGAGCATAACATAAACCAGCACAATGAAATTATCTTTGTCTAAGGTACCGTCTCAAAAATAAAATCTACAGAGGAGTGTGATCTTGCAATGTACCAAAGAAACCAATTCATTACAAGCCCATATACCTAACACACTTCTGCACAGATTCATGTTTGTTAATTCTTATTTTTCGACATGTGTAAATGAACGCAAAGAATTACTCGACGTGCAAATATTGTTAAAACAGTCTCTGTTTTTGCTAGGCTATCTTTTAAACAAGTAAATATTATTTGTGGAAAGGCTAAATGAAATATACAGATCAAATTGTATAATTTACCGTGCATAATAAGTCGTTGTCATTATACAGCATTCTACTGACCAAAAACCTGATGTTATTGATGATGCCATAGCAGGTGGTAGTGACATCGTCAAGTCAAATTTTATTTGCCAAAGTGTTTTTATTGAGTTGTTCTATAAGTGTTAGCGGTTCTTGAAAAAAACCCTTTGATCTAGACTTGCGTCACTTATTATGGAAAAACTAATTTTAAAGTGTTCATGTTAGAGCAACGTGTTATTTTGCCTTTAATCAGAAAAACATTAAAAACTTTGCACCAGACTACTTTTTGACGTCATCATCTTGCATACTTAGAAATTTTTTCCATTCTCATTTTGTGAGTCTAATGACTACAGACTGATGGAGAGTCTATTAATACAGCGTGAATGACCTAATAGGTCGATCAAATCTATGCTGTTACAGCTTTTTTAATATTGTATGTCATTTTTTTTTGTTTGTTTTTATATAATTACTTAATTGTTCGTTTAGCAGTTTCGTTTATTTCATGTAAAAAGTGAGAGCAAAAGCTTACAAACATATGGATTTGTCATAATATGTATCACCTTCTTCATTTCGCTTTTCCAAAATTTTGTTTCATAAAATTTGACAGAATGTTTTTTAGAATTGCTTTTTTCTGGGGGTAACATTTTATTTTCATTGTACCATACACACTTTATGCATATTAATTGAGAATTTATTCAAACCAGTAATTTACTCTTAATGTAGCTTTGACTGGGGACACGATTGGAACAATATATAATTTTAGTAGCTCCTGTGGTTTAATAGGGACAACAAAAAATTTGCTAGATGTGCTAAAAATGCATTTTCCGGTCAAATTTGATGATGTCATAGCTTAAAATTGAC
>JAULBZ010003185.1:0-16977 GCA_032360805.1 Neoturris breviconis
TTCAGCCAAGTTGGCTGAAAATATTCTAAAAAATCTCTCCTCCACAGTGATGACCGGCTGTTATTTCCAGCCCTGCAGTACCTAAAATAAGAACAAATAGTAGCAGCAAAGGAGTGATTTTTGAGCATAGCTTTGTTGTGCAATAAGGCTATGCTAAAATATAACTCCTCCACTGTGATATTTGTTCTCATTTCAAAAACTGACTATATCAACAACATTGTACACAAACACAGTATATATCCAAGTATATATCCAATCTGACATTTTCTGACATTTTGTTTATACTCAACTTTTAATCAAAATCACAATCCCTTCTGGATATGTTTGACATTGGCCTGACAGTTCTATATATTTTTCTGACAGACATTTCTTTGACTGGCAATTATTCCTGATATAGGACGTAACCGGTCTACCACAAATATATACATATATTAATTTAATTTTACATTAGTGCTCACAAAAACCCGTAACAACAGTTTTTTCTCACTAGAATCAATGCTCACATCTACATTCTGATAGTTTTACAATACATACACAAAAAAGGGCATAGATTCAAGATTTGTAACCTGGTCTCTCGATGAAAATATAAATAGTACTGGTGAAGCAACTGTTAAAATAACTGCCAGTAATCCCTATGAAGGGGAGATCTTTCTGAATTGGCTCGAAATATTCTAAAAGATCTCTCCTCCAAGGTGATGGTACCAGTTATTTTACCCCCTGTGAATGGATTTTTACTTCATTGGTCAAAAATGTCTCAATATCTTCTTCATAAATGCTCCTACTAAAATATTGTGTTTTTGTTTTGTCACCCATTATAAAGTGGTATTGATAAAGTGTGTCCCATATGAATGGATAAAAAACATTATAGAAAAGCCACTTATCACAATATTGTTAAGGTTAACATGACATGTATATATCAGAAATATGCTTCTATAATAAAGGAAGAATAATAATTAACATGGAACTTTTTTTTTAAAAAAAAAATGAATCAAGATTTGATTTATATAATGTAGTAGTGGTTGAAAAGATTCCTTCTTCTACAGTGGCTTATTTTGACATCTGTGTAGAAACCTATAAATTAAAACCTTTTTGCAAATTTACTTAAAGTCAAATTTATTAAATAAAAGTTCTTTATAAATCTGCCAAATGTATAGTCTACTGTTGAAATAGGGATTTAGGCACTTGAATTAACCAGAGATCTCAGTGGGCAAAAACTTGTTCAAAGTCAGTAGTAAAGACACTAGAACTAAGTCCGAGACATTGTTATAGCATATTTACTGCAGACTTTGAACAAGTTTTTGCCGGCTGAGATATAGTCTTATTACTGTGTTCATGACAGAAGAGTATTTTGGCATATATATCTAAAACCTAATTCTTTATCGGAAATATCCAGACACACCCAAGAAAAAGCAGTCGACACCCTTTAATCGCAGATTATCCTTAAACATAACGCTTACTAATAATTATCAAAAAAAATGTCTAACTACTATGACTCAACTTTATTATCAGAATAACTTGAAATATTTTCATGATTGCAAGCCTGAATATAACTGCTGGATATCATCTGTGGAAGAGTGTTTTTTTGAGTATAATGTAGAGCTTAAAAGCTGAACACTATACTCCAAATCACTCCTCCACAGGTGATTTTCAACAGTTATATTCAAGCTTGGTTTGGTGTTGATGAAAAAAAAATATTAGTGTTTCAAAAAAGAGCAGATAATCGGTGTGGAGTCAGATTTATTTTTGAGAATTGTTAACCTGAAGCTATGCTGTAAAAATCCATCTTCCATAGTGATTATTTACTCTTATCATTGCATATATAATATATTGGTGCTATGAATAAATTAAAAATGTGGATGACAAAGCTCTATACCACATGTATACCTATATATATCATGTATACATCATACAACTCTCTTATAGCTTCCAGAATTTAATTTTGCAATTGAGATCTCCAAAAACCTACAAAATTTGTGGAATTTATTTTGGCAATTCATTGATTAAATGAGCAGAATGCAGAACTTGCGTTTCTAATTTATAACCCAATGGTTTTGGATTTATAGTGGGATTTATTGTACTGTGATATATAGAAAAATATTTTTTAGATTTTAACTTAGGCTACATTGTCGACAATAATTTAACGGTGTCGCCTTCTTCTGTTCTCTACTTGTTCCCACTCATCTTCATATTTTCCCCCTGGTGTTACAAAGTTACTAGTTATATACTCTAAATTAGCTATCTGATTTGGAATTGATGGATCAGTATTCTGTTTATACTAATATGGATCAATAATATCAAAAGGATCAATATATTCTAAATATTCCTATGGCCAGAGTCATGAAAATATGGTTACGTTTCGACGTGAACATCATTTCCTTTTTTTGTAGAATATTTGTGAAATTTATTTTTGCGAATCACTAATCATATAGAGGAAATTTGTGGGAATAATTTTTTGCAAATTTTTGTTCAAAGCCATAAATTTGTAGCATTTATTATTAAGGCTTGCGTTTTTGGGACAATTATTCACAAAATAAAAATAATCAAAGGAATGGCATTGAAAATACTCAACGACATTAAGGCACTTTTTTGGCAGCAAAATGTACTGTTTTTTTATTGTCAAAATTCTTTAGGAAAGCTTCATTTTTGCTTCTTAAGAATTTTACTTTCCTAATCTAACTTTTTCAGAGCAATTTAAATATGAAAAAAAATACGCTAAAATGAAGAAATTGCTTACGAAATATGATGTTATACCTAGGCTAAAAACCAATAAAAATACAGAAAACCTATCGAGGCTCAATGGGTTTTATCTTTCAAACATTTAAACTTCTGCATTTTAAAAGTTAATTAGAAGGTTTCCAGCTGTCGGATACGTCAAAATAACCTTCTAATTACGCCAATTCAGCAGAAAAGCATCATTGTGACGTCATACAATCTATAAAAATATATATACAGATTGTGCAGAATTAGAAGTTTACGCATGTATATATATACTGTGTGACCATAATGCAACCTGGAAACATACCATAACTAACCATAGTTTTAAAATTGGTTGCTTAGACCTTTGCTGGTTGCTTGGTCTATGCACTTTTATGTTTTCAATATAGGTCTCATTCATTATGAAATGTATGAGCCTCACTTCTCTCGGTCTGAAAACATAAACAAAAAATTAAACCAATAAACCTGGTCGATTTCTTTGGCTTCCATCAATAACAGTATTCATTTGAACACAGTATATACATGTGATGTATATTATACTGTAAAATACTTAAAAAATACATACATAGCTGTCTGAGGATTTGATGTGTGTGTGTGTGTGCACATAGGTCAAGAGGTGGAGGTCTGTTAACATAGGGCCCCAATTAGGGCCCATTATTTATTATTCATTATTATGTATTCCTTATATTTGTATAGCCTATAACTTAAAATGGCAGACAAATATGAAAAATGAAATGTCACTGAAGTGGAAGCTGATAATTATTTTAATATTCAGAATGTGATTATAAAGATAACCACGGATATGATTTAATTAAATATATTTTACAAATCATAGTTATAATTTACCATACTAAGCAAGTTTTTTTTACTTAAAATGGCGCCTAAATATGAACAATAAAGTTACTTTAGTGAGAGTTCATAATCATTTTAATATTCACAATGTGATTACAAGGATAATCGTAGATAAAATTTAATTAAAAATATTTTAAAATCAGTTTTGAATTACAATGCAGAGAAAGAAACTTGAATTCACGATATGACCAGTTTAGATGTCTCACTTTAGGTTAATTATGTTTTCCTACTATCTTTCTAAACTCTATTTGGGGAGGTTGGTTCCGAGTAATTTTACGGAAGGTGAATCGTCGGATCATGGATCGTGATCGTAAATTACAGCAACTCCTGAATATCTTGCCTTTATAATCGAAAGGTTTTACAACAGGGTCAAAGACTTCAATTCATTAGAACACCTGTCATGGAAGTACTTAGAAAATAAGGACAGTTAAGCAATATTGTGAAGGTTAAAGACTGTAAGTTTGATGGACCAAGTAAGTAAGTATAAGTATACCTGCCTAGGCTAGCTACTGATGGTCTACAAGGACCGTTGAAAAAGGCATACAAGGGCCGCCTGGGTTTACAAGGATTTCCAAGGACAACCTTGCAATATCTAAAATGTGTCACTTAGACATGGAAACCTGATATGAGTTTGAATGCAGTACAGAAATTTCCAAGGGCCACGAGTACACCCCTTCGTTCCTTTCTTTAATAAAAAACTACAGTATGTACATTTCATAAATAAAGACTGTTCATAAACACTTAGCAACTAATAGCTTGCTGTGTTTAAAGAGCAACGGTAGAATAAAACCTCTCGCATAAAAGACATCTTATGCCATCTTCCCTGGAACTTTTTGAACCTGCCTGAAGAAGCTCATTGGTCAGAAGACTCACCCATGGTGGTTGGGAGGGGTACTCTGTGAAGAATGAAACAAAAGAATAAGCACTCATGGCAGATGAGCGGCCCAAAACAACCACACTCAAACACGTATCAGTATATATCAATCAAGCTTCCAGCCAGCAGAGCCATTTCAACCTTGTAAAAGATATGATTGGTCTTGTTCAACATGATGCATATACTGTTGTGTTTTAACTGTAGCCAGGTAGAGCCAGGTATGTGAAGGCCCGGGCTTATAAAAAAAATACTGACAATCATATTGTGATCGGTGGGAAAGCCACACACACCACACACAATTGCCATATAATAGCTAAATGCTTACATACAGTGGAAAATCTAAATATCAAGAGTACCTGGTGCCAGTTGAAAGTTGGTAAGATAAGAAGATATAGCTAGGTACCTTTCGTTGCATACCGCTTATCCGACACCCAAGCAAAACTTTCCACCCCCACCAAGTAAAAATTGTCCAAGTGAAATACCAAAAGCATTCACTTTTCTGACAGGATAAACAACAATTTTAATTCCAACACTATCTCCAAATAATTTTCTCTAGCGAGCTACAAGATTTAGCATATGATTGGCATATGAATTTCTGGCCTGGCAGTACGATCAGGAGTTTAATCCCCACCCTGCTGGGGTGCCTGAGAGTGCAGATTATTATAAACACGACGGAATGTTATTAATATATTACATACCAAGGAAATCTATATTTTCTTTCGCTTTCTTGGAACCATTTCTATCCATATTTATCCTTTTCTATACACAACACAAGAAAAAAAAGAGGCATAAATTGATTACAAAACCAAAATCCTTATTCCGAAAAAAAAGTTGTTTTGAATTTTCGAAGGTTTGGTGCTACCATTTTATTTCTCACATCAATTCAGTGAAATCAGACTCGAAACACATTTTGCCAACGCAAATCGTTATTTAGCGATTTTTAGCGGGGTATGGTATTATTTTTAACGCACGCGTGCGTTATATTATAACTTTGAGAATAATTCTTTTCTGACCTTCCGTGAATCAAATACTACCTCTCTTGGAGAGTGTTTTTTTGAAACCGTATCGAAAACAACCTGTGTTCTATTTTGCCATCTACGAAACCTAAAATATCGGGAGACTATACAAGATTTAAAATTATTTGCTTTGTTATTTGAGGGTTTATCTCAGAAATGTCTAAACTCTCACGACCGCATACGAATTAAGAAGAGGATAAAGCATGTTTACGTCACACGCCCTCTTTAGCGACGAGAATGTTATAATTAATAAATGTTTTGCCAAACTCACCTAGATCCTCCATTGTAATTCTTGTGTATGTATATTGACGACCTCCTAGCTAAGTGAACTATTTCCAATCCCAAAGGTATAAGACTTGATATAAAAAAACACAAAAGATTTATGTGAGTTGTTTTAGTTTTTAATAACGTCTTATTACTAGAAGACGTAAACTTTGAAATTTCCGGATGTCGGCTTGCATATTTTACGGCAAACGATGATATTGATCATCCATAATGACCTTATTGTCCAGTAACAATGAATCACATCAACTAAACAAAACAATAATGACGTCACTAAAATAAACCCAAATGTTTGATTAAGTATCAATGATCAAAGACGGGGGTAAGAATAACTTTTAAAAATATTTTAAAATAATATAACTGTAAATTTTCTACATGCTGAGTTCTAATGGAGTGTTGTCTGAATTATCATTTATTTATAGATTTGAGTACTGAGATGATGACCTTGCATTGCGAGTGGTTTCTTTGCACAGAAGTAACCAATTATTTGTAAGCATCGTTGACTGTCTTCCCAGGTTTCATGTCTATTGGATTTACATATTTTTGATACTTCAAAATTTCCAAAACAACACACACCCACATCAACAACATCAACAACAACAAAAAACATAACAAAAAAAGGACTGGAAACGAGATTGGATCGACATACTATTATTTTCTCTGTTATAGTCACAAGAATACGAGTCATAACGACAAAACAACTGATTCTTTAACATTGGAAAGCCTCACGTGCTGACTGGGTTGTGACAGTCGATTGTCAATGAGTTCAACTGACGCATTTCGAAATAGCGTTCAATGCCAATCAGAATCCGATTTGAAATTATACAAACTCATGCCGGTATGAGGCTCCATATCAGGATCCGTAATCGAGTGTAAGTAGCCTCTAAGTATGCAAAGCTTCACAAGTCTTTGAGCTGCTTCAAGTGCGGAGCGTTAAGATCTAGGGATCCAACTTCTCGGATTGCAGATTCCATGTGTATCCAACGTTTCAGCTAGTTGAAATATTTTAGACTGGAAGGTTTCCAAAAATTGTCACTGATCGTAATCTCTTCCAAGTGATATACTAAAATCTGGGTAATTTTAAGAATGTCATTCATCTTTTCCATCTAGATTTAACAAACACACTGTATCCGTCAAATGTTCAAGTGGGTAAATCAGGATTCAAGTGCGGAGCGTTAGGATCTAGGGATCCAACTTCTCGGATTGCAGATTCCATGTGTATCCAACGTTTTAGCTAGTTGAAATATTTTATACTGGAAGGTTTCCAAAAAATGTCACTGATCGTAATCTCTTCCAAGTGATATACTAAATCTGGACAATTTCAAGAATGTCATTCATCTTTTCTATCTACTGTGTCCGTCAAATGTTCAAGTGGGTAAATCAGGATTCAATTTTGTATTTTCGGAAATTTCGTCATTACACGACTACTAATGGCAGATCTCCACACCGTTGCGCCTTTCCGAAATCATTTTACGACCATGCTTACAAAATACTGTCGACGTTTTTTAGCCACTAACTCATACCAATACAGTGAACCTGTATAAAGTGAAACTCTCTTAAATTCCCTCTATAAAGCGGACAACTCTTTAATGCAGAAAAAAGCTGCACCATATGGTGTTTGCTTTCATTGTACTTCCTACAATGAATAGTTAGAGCCTCGTACAATATTCTCCGTTGTTTTATTGTTGACCATAACCGATATTGATTCAGAATGCGTTGTCTACCCAACCTCGGTCCCAGGGCAAGCCTTGGGAACAAGGTTGTTGTTGTCTATCCCGATGGGCAAAAACTAGTGTTCAAAGTCCGCAGTAAAGATGTTCAAACGCGTTGAAAAAGTTGTTTTTAGCGTCTTTACTGCGAACTTTGAACAGGCTTTTGCCTACTGGGACAGCAATGATGTGTGATAGACAAGCTCGTCCCCAGCCCCTTTGACTTTTTTTTTATTTTTCTCGGACCTTATCTGTAAGATCCGAGAAAAACAAAAAAAAGTCGAAAGGGGCTGGGGACGAGCTTGGTGTGATAGAGTCTCTATTAGAGGACATAAACATCCTGCTTAATAACTTAACCTCATTTCCTGGGAACGAGGTTGTTTAATAACCTTCATCAGTCGCATGAAGCTCATTACACAATAAGCTTGTTCACAGAAAGGATCCTTTTTTACGTAGCCTGATCTACAGACAATGATCGATCCTCTCTCTGGAAGAATCGAACTTGGTCTGTGGAAGAGGCTATTTTTACGGGGAAAAAATTGTAAGGATTTGCATGTTGTGAATGATGAAATGAGTTAATAAAGAGACAGCGATGAGTCGTTTTTGGTTTTGGTTTAACACAGGCAAAAATTTGTTCAAAGTCCACAGTAAAGACGTCCTTGCCATTGTTCTAGCATCTTTACTGCGGACTTTGAACAAGTTTTTGCCCACTGGGAAGAGTTCAAGTCAACCGACACGGTAATGATGAGACAACACAAATAAACTTATGTTAAAATACAACTCTCGTGGAACTATTCACTACAATTTTGAAGTTCCCTGGGTATTCAACTTATCGAGATCTAATTGTACTCCATATTTGGAGTGGTAATAACTAACTTTATGATTGCTGACTAATCACATTTCATCATGGCTAATTAGCACATATAATATTACGTCATGACAATCATTGATTAATTTTCTTCGTAAATCGTGTATTTAGTGTCCACTCTTAAATAAGCGCCCCCTTTCATAAATGGACATTAAACGAGTCTGATGATTCAAAACACGACACTGACATCAGATGTCAACTAATCGTTGATGACGATTTGAACGATGACTTATTCATTGTCATTTTGTGAACATATTTTGTTATTTCATTGTCAAGAGTTCTTATTTTTGATATTGTGTCTTTTTGTTTAAAAGTTATTAAGCACCTCTCTCAAATAAGCGCCCTCCTCTAATAAGTGCCCACTTAAAGAGTCGAAAAATTTAATATGCGTCAGGGGGCGCTAAATAGGGATTTACAGTATTCGATTTCCAGAATTGTGTGGATATTTTTAAGAACAATACATAGTGCAAAATAGAACCGAGTACGAGCCACCCATATATCTATATATGGTAATACATCAGAGTCTGAATAAGGTCCCGTATACCTATACATGGCAATACAGTCTGAATAAGGCTTATGGTAACACAGAGTATGAATAGGGTTTCATATATCCATATATGGTAACACAGAGTCTGAATAAGGTTTCGTATACCCATATATGGTAATACAGAGTCTGAATAAGGTTTCCTATACCCATATATGGTAATACAAGGCCTGAATAAGGTTTTGTATACCCATATATGGTAACACAGAGTCTGAATAAGGTCCTGTATATCCATATATGGTAATACAGAGTCCGAATAATGCCCCGTATATCCATACCGTACCGCCCAGTCTTTACTTAAAAGTCCTAATTGTCTCTCGGATATTAATGATTGAAGATTTAGAGAAGTCTCGATTTCTTTCCGTCTGTATCAACATAATCTATATTCTTGTAAACATACTATTTGGTACTATTTATCGCAAAACAACCTCGTTGCCAGATCTTCTTGTATTAGGAACGAGGATGCAGTTATTCGAAGTTTGAAGATAATATTTTAGCGTAGTTCAGCTTTCGAACGAAACATACGAGAGAGAACTAATAAGAAGAATTTGATGCGAGTTTCGGAAACAATTAGTAAACACATTCTAGACTATGTATTGGAACAGGATGACATTAGCCTGAGTTTCAGTCCCAAACGTAAAATATACACGGAAATTTTAATAAAATTTTACTCCTTTTCAGTTGGTAGAGCATTTAATAACGCTTTAAAAAAACTACACTTTTGTACGGAGAAAATGTATAGTTTTAGAAATATTTATAAAATACTGAACATGAGGTTATAGATTTTACGGGTTGGATATTATTCTTAAGAATCGTCCTATATACGGTTGAGCTGTGATTAAAACTATACTTTGAAATAACAGATGCGCATCTTTTGAACGCCGCCCTCCATTAAACGCCCATTTCGTAGCTTGAAAAAAATAGCAATAATAAACGCCCGACGTTTATTTGAGGAATTACGATATATAAAGAACACTAAAGAAATAATCACAATAATATCTTCTCTTCGTTTTCACAAAAGAAGAACAAGATTGCTCTACAAAAAGAATACATATAAATATACAGTCAGGAATAAAGCGTACCCAGTGAGCAAAAGAACTGTTCATAGTCTGTAATTTACTGCGGACTTTGAACAAGTTTTTCCCAGCTGGGTATGCTCTATCTCCATTCCTAATTTATAATGCTAAATTCTCTAAACAATTTAAGCTGGAATTATAATAAAATCTTTTCCCTTTTACCAAACCGGATCCCCAGGACCTCCTCTACTTGACGAACCTGATCCCCAGGACCTCCTCTACTTGACGAAAAATAAAAATGTCAAGAGAAGCATGGCACGAGGTTACCTTAGCAAAATAAAGTATAAGAAAAATAAAAAATTAATAGATTCACAGCCTGAAAGACTACGGAATACGGAACCGTATAACTCTGTATTCGGGCTGTGTATTCAGTCCGAATACAGAGTTATACGGGTCCGTATTCAGTAGTCTTTCACGCTGTGATTGAGATACTCACCTAAACATTATATCACACCAAGGAACAAACCATTTTAAAATTATCAAAATAAGACTCACTCCAAGTAGTTTTTGAGCATAGCCTCGGGTTAATAACACAGCCGGAATTTAAAAGTATGTAACTCATATACGCGGAGAAGTACGATATGTAGTACCATATGCCTAGCCGGTAAAAATCAAAGTCAGCTAAATAACGTTAGAACAACGGGTATAAGCTAAATGTTTAAAGTAATAACAGTTGGAAATCAATTAAAAAGGGTGTTATGCCAAGTAAATTGATTGAATTCCTTGCTATTGGAAAGGTCGTTGACGCTCCTCCTCATAGGTTTTTACGCTCATTTTGATTCCTGTGTAATAAAGCATCAATAAAGGTTCTATGTTCAAAAACATTAATATAAAAAAGAGAACATTTATAAATAGAGTGAAAAAACTGTCTAATATTACTTACGGAGGAGGGTTTCTAAAGTACCTACATGTATTTTAAACCCTCCTACACAAGCGATATCCGATAGTTATTTCCAGGCTTAGCCATAATATAAACTTCAAGAAAAAATTATTAAAATAGTTGTGTATAAACCAGACTGAAATAAGCGCAAATCTACGATGGAAAGCGCTGAAACGAAGAACCCAATCAAATCACAAGCTACTCACTAACGTAACGCTCTTCACCACAATATTATTGGAAGCATAGTTCTTAAGCCACTTTTTTTACATAGAAATCATTATCATTGAAGTTATATCAAATTCAAAAAAGCTTTATGATAGAACATGACACGAATGGGATTACAGTAGATTGGAACAGGGCGTTAATTAAGACGTGGGCGTTAATTGGAACATTTACATATAAGTAAGATAAAACAGGGACAGTAAGAGAAAATCAAAGCGACGGTATTTAAAGTAGCCCGCCAAACCAAGCGAAAGTTAAACCTAGCATACAGAAATAATTCACAAACATTTAAAATGGTAGTGTTTCTGTACTGTTATGTGTGTAATTATATGCTTAAAAAATAGAGAATATTCTATAACCATATGCTATATGTATATGGGCTATATGTGTATGGGCTACATGTATATAGGCTATATGATATATGCATCGGCTAATTTGGACTCTTTTACTCGATCGGTCTCGAGTGAACGAAATCAAAATTTTTTGGTAAATCCTTCCAAAACATCGCCTCAAACGTTGGTACCAAATATCAAAATGTTAGCACTTCAGTAACATGGTCCAATACGAAAAGTGGGCCGTCGCTTTAGCAAGGTGATAGGAATAGCCCATCCAAACTTCGTTTGGCGGGCCAACTTTTAACTCTACCAGTGTTTGAAATAAATCCTCTATCTAGCCTGAAGCAAAGCTCCTCCACAGTGATTATTTGATCTTATTTCGAACACTCTACTACAAATAATCGATCTAGATGCCAAATAATGGTTCGAATTTGTGATGATGTAATACACATAATTCCACTGTTTTCAACACTATGCTTGCAGACTTAATCGCAAGTACATCATCAATCAATGTATCGGGTATATCAATCGACCAATCATATTTTCTGTTTACTATTTATCAGCATTTCATTTTTTAATTTGCTCTTCTAATGTATACCCGTACAACATACGAGTGTAAAACAGAACCCATCAGCGATGACGTCATCATGGTGACATATAAGCACAATGAAATTCGATCGTCTATGGGAATTCGAAACTAGAAAATAAAATATAAACAAGAACTGAATAAAATGACTAGGTTCAGTAGCTCTATTCTGATTACACTGAACACTACATTGTAAACACAACAAAGGAATGTTTAAGTAGTTTCTGGAAAACAGGCTACCCTGTAGCAAAAACCTGTTTAATTCTGCAGTAGATACACTAGAAAACGTGATTTAGCGTCTTTACTGTAGACATTGAACAAGTTTTTGAGCATTGAGTACATTCTCAATGGGAAGTATAAACAGTCTCTGTGGAGGTGGGTGTTAAATCAGACGTTTTGAAATAGATTGGTTTCTTGGGGACAAACGTGCAAAATAATTTCAAGATTGGTGATTTTGTGATTTCAAGCCTAAATATAACTGCTAGATATCGCACTTGGAGGAGTGCTTTTTAGTATAGTTCTCAGCTTTACAAATTAATACTATACTCAAGACTCCTCCATGGGTGATGTCCGGCAGGTAATTATATTTAGACATGAATTTTTATTCCCATCTTTGCGAATACTAAACAGCAGGCCTCTGAATTCACGTCGGCATTCCCCTGTGGAGGAGCATCTTTGGAGATGTTCCACCATAGGGGAATGCTGTCATGAATTCAGAGGCCTTAAACATTGTCATTGTCTTTAATTTTCGAACACAAAAAACATAAAGAAATACATGAAACAGATGTTTCTAGAAACTATCCCATGTTGCTATTGTTGCATAAAAAAAAACAAAAAAAAAAAACGAGCAGGATCAAGACAAATATGAAAACGGTTACTACAGCAACACACAACACTTGCCAAAAATATTAGCAAAAAAAAAGAAGCTCGTAGATCTTAATAGCCAAGTGGGCAATATCTTGTTCAAAATCCGCAGTACCACACAGAACAACGTCCTGGGAAGTTTCTGTGCCTGTAAGTTAGCAAGTATCTGGATTTTAAGTTTAGATTTCCAATGATTGGAAAACACATGGATTACACGTGGAAAACGCGTGAGTAATTTCACATCCCAACCGATGTTTAAATCTTCTCAATAAAACTAGGTAGTAGAAAACACAACCTAGTTCACAATTCTTCTTTTCAACAAAAGATGAATTTTCTCATATAATCATCTTGTAAGTAGAAAAAGGACTGGGAAATAGGTAGTAAAAAACACTTAAAAACTTGTATAATAACTAAAACATTTATTTTACTCTCCTCCCCAGCAACAGAAATATGTTCTAAAAAGGTGGGGTCATGATTTTTACTGTATCTCTTCGGAATCTAATGTACTGGTTGAAGTTAATAATATAGCAAGTAATACACCTTTCCCAAATTACATTTTTAGAAATATTCAGCCTTCGAAATAAGAAATAATCACTGTGGAGAAGGAACATTTGAAAATCCTTCCTCCACAGTGATTATTTGTTCTTATTTCAAACACTGTAAAAATTTCTTGTACATTCAAAGAAGAAAACAATGCCCGTTCCAGTCTATTCTTCCTTCCAGTTATATTGCGAAAACCTGTGAACTCTGATTTTATAAGTATTCCAAATAAGAGTAAATAAATCACTGTGGAAGAGGGATTTTTGAACATTCTTCAGGCTAGAAAGCAATGGTTGGTACAACACTCTTCTCCACAGATTTAATTTGAAGAGAGAAGGAGAGTAAAACTTACATAAATAAAACAGACATAAATTAAAATCTCTTAAATATAAACGTTTTAAAGACATAAATATTAACCAATCATATTTAGCATGGAAACCAGTTTCAACTTGTACAAATTTAGGGAAATTATCGGATTGACTTTTATAGTAGTATTTAAGCTACAGCAAGTAGCATATGGTAGTGTTGAAAGGTTACAACCCAATTTCAAGAGTCCCAAAATAACTGTCAGAAATCACTCGTGGATGAGTAACACTCCTCCACAGGTAATATTCGACAGTAATATTGAAAAGAATCAGTGTTCAAATAAGAATAATCACTGTGGAGGAGAGGTTTTTGAATATAGGATCAGACTTTGTAGCCTGAAGCTATGCTAAAACATAACTCTTCCACAGTGATTATTGGCTCTTATTTCGACCACTGATAATGGTCGGACATCATCTGTGGAGGTGTGGGTTTGTAGTCACTTTCCGGCTTGATAACACACTTCTCCTCTTCAAAAAAGGGTTTCTGCTAAATAATAACGTGCATTATAGAGAATAATCAAACCATTTCTGGAAATTGTCATCTAACGAAAAAATAATGTAAGGGTAAGGGATCGTCTCAAAAATAAAATCTACAGAGGATAGCACTGAGTCAATGATCTTGCTGGATTGATTGCAAGCTCATTGGCCCAAACACTTGCACAGATTCACTTTTATTGAATTTTGTCAATATTAGTTGATCTAACCCTAACAAAAAAGTTGGTTTTGGAGCAAAATTTTGAGATGGTCCCTAATGCCAATATATATAAAAAAGAAAATTAAACAAGTCAAAAATTATATAATAAAGGTTTATCTGTAATTGTTAATTCTTAAGCTGAGGTTGACCTTTTCACAAAAAAATGAAAACGACGCATTGGTTGCTCAAAGTAGAACTTGTTGCAATGCAACTACAATTGCACAAAAAGGAAGTTATTGCATTGTTTTGTGAAGAGATCTATAAACCAGCGGTTGAAATAAGGACAAATAATCACTGTGGAGGATTGATTTTCGAGTACAGTTTCGGACTACAAAACCTGAAGCTATGCTCAAAAATCCTTTCTCCACAGCAATTATTTACTCTTATTCTGACCACCATAAACGCATATAGCTTCTGTGAGGAAAAGCGAAGGATATGAAAAGCCTCAAATAAACTGTCAAACATTACCTGTGGAGGAGTGTTTTTTGAGCACAAATTCCAGTTTTAAAGCTGAAAACCGTACTAAAAAACACTACTCCACAGGTAATATCCGACAATTGTTTTTGAGGCTTGTATCAAAAATCTACCAATGATTGTCATTCTGAATTAATTCTGAGATATTTGTTTTTGAGTAGTTTCCATGTAGTATCCTGCAAATATTTTTACATCCAAAAGGCACTTCCCGACATATTCTATAATAAGGGTCCACCCCCAAAGAAACCAATCAATTGCAAGCTCGTTGACTTAACCCTATTCAGGATGGGCTTTTTGGGGCTCTGAACTGATGCACAAAGCTAGAGTATTGAAACTTTCCAGAAAGTTAGTTAGACATAAATAACACTTCAACATAAATATTTTTTTTAATGACGTCATTACTTATGCTGACGTCATCAGGGCCAAACAGATGGTGAAAAAAAAAGAGAATTTTTTTTGGAAAAATGTTTATACCACCTGTGAAAAATTTGGATACAAAGGGAAAATTTTCCAGTTACCAAAAATGTTTTTTCCTTTCAAAATGATCCTAGATAAATTATGGGAGAAGTCTCAAAATTTCTAGCTGTAATGGCCATTCGTTCAGAAGTTATGCGAAAAAGTATGTCCTGAATAGGGTTAAAGCTGCTAAATATCTGCTTTTTGAAACAAATTTTGGAGAGGGCTCCTTACGCTTATTTCGACCACTCTCGACTATATCCCATTGATATAAAATTGGGTTGGTAAAATGGATTTCGCAAAATACTTTATCAAAAAGACTGAAGAATAAAAAATGAAATATACTGGAATGTTATAGAGGTCTTACATCCGTACCAACCAGGATCAAACTTTGCCACAGAAATTGTAGGTTTGTCCTTTTGGTGAAGAACTTAGTGAAACAGGCTTTAGCCAGGCAGTAACAAAATGAAACAGCCTAAATTTATCACTTGATATTTTGGCTAGAGTACGTGTATGCCCTAAAGGTGGATTTCCACTAGGCAAAAAATTTAGTGCAAAAGCCAAAAGAAGATATTCCACTGGTAAAAATAAGCGTGTAACATCGATTTCTACCAATGCAATGTCTTCTTTCAGCTTTCGCATGATGGAAACCCACCTTAATTTAAAGAGTATCCATAGTGATAAAGGGGTAGCTTAAAACATAATAATCAGATGCAAAATTGAAATAGTATTCGTGCAGAAAAGCACTAAGTCAACGATCTTGTAATTGATTGGTTTCTTCGAAGAAACCAATTTATTGCAAGTTCGTTGACATTAACACTCTTCTACTCATAAATTACGTGAAAATAACTAAATTGTTTATAATTTATTAAACTGATATTATTACTTTCTACTATAAGTTAAATTTCGTAAAAAATCCTATTTCAAAAAAATAATTTAAATTTCAACGTTGCTCTCAACCACATCTCATCCACATAAAAATACCTTTGTGGAGGAGCAATGCTCAAAATAAGAACAAATAATCACTGTGGAGAAGAAATATTTGACCATAACCTCATTCTTTTCCAAATTTTTCTCACTCTTTGTTAAATATCAGTTCTCCATGGTGATTATTTCGTCTTATTTTTTAAAGCACAAAAGGAGTACATATTCACAACATATGAATGTTGTGAATCTAATCATAACCCAGCTGGCAAAAACCTGTTCAAAGTCAGCAAAATAACGTTAGAACAATGTTCAAAGAACGTTGTTCTAACGTTATTTTGCTGAAACGGGTTTTAGCTGGCTGGGCGGTCCGCCCTTTAACTTACTCTTTTTAAATTTTAGAAAATGGGATTCCATTTTAAACTTACCACACTCGTGTTAATACTTTTCTGCGTTTACCAATCAGAAGCAATTTTCGGAGGAAGAAGACGAAGAAGATTATTTCGATTTCCAGCGATTCGTATCCCACCGTTTCGATTTAGAAAAATCATAAGAACAATTGGTAAAGGGATAGTTAAAGGAATTACAACAATTGGGAAAGGAATCGTGTCTCTTGCTAAAGGATGTTGTGGATTACATCCTAGCATTTGTAATAATGAAAAAGAATACAAAAATCGACAAAATGACATAAAAACAAAAAG
>JAULBZ010003186.1:5752-16974 GCA_032360805.1 Neoturris breviconis
CCCCCCCCCCCCCAGAACGGCCCTCTCCTCTACCATATATAAGTATATATAAGTTATTGACTTAGTGAACACAGTCTGGACTTTAATAGATTTCATAAAATTATCCAAAGGATGAATGACAACCATAAATATCACCAGGCTGAAAATTTGACAATTGAAAATCTTATCTTCAAGATTTCAGAAAATATACAAAGTTTTGCAAAAAAAAAAATGCGTAAAGTAGAAATGCATGCCCTAAAGCGTTGACTAAACATGCTTATTTACAAGTAACCCAGCCGGCAAAAACCTGTTCAAAGTCAGAAAAAAAACGTTAAAACAACCTTCTGTGAACGTTGTTCTAACGTTATTTTGCTGACTTTGAACAGGTTTTTGCCGGTTGGGAAGGCTGCCATATGAATAAGGAGAATTGTAGAAGATTAAAATTAAGCATCACTGAACCTCAGTCAAAACATACTGATGCTTATAAAAAAGACAATGAACGTGTATACCTTTTTTAAAAAATAATTTGATATCATATTAAATTCTATATTTGACATCAAATTTGCTAGCAGATATTAAACATGGAATTCAATATCAAAATACGATACATTATATGGAAGAATCATATGTGATATCGAATACAAAATCGCACGTCGTATATAATATTGGCATATACATGAGATATTGTAGTTCGATATAGGACGTCGAATTTGATATCGCATGTAGAATTTGATTTTATCTCAATATTAAATTGCCACTATCTATCCAGTGGGCACGCAACGTCGTAACAACGACGTCGTTTTGACGTTGTTACAACGATGGGTAAGCCTTTTCACAAATTGCGGACATCAAGATTATATTTAATGTTAACCCTATTCAAAATGGGGGGCAAAGTGCCCCCTCCCCCCTACTATACTTTTATTTATAACTTCTGAATGGATGCTTATTACGGATGCTTATTACGGCTTGAAACTTTAGGTCTTTTACCATAATTTATCTAGGATCATTTTCAAAAGAAACTTGGGCCAAAGTAAATTTGAACAAACCTATATTTTAGTAAAAACGGCCAGGCAGTATATTCGAATTGCAAACTCTCAGCTTAGTAAACCGATACAATCTTGCATTTAAAGCCAATACGATACAGCCTGCTAGGGTTTAACTACGTTAAGACATACTAGACAAGAGTTTTTTTATAATAATAACAGTAACTAGATTTAAGCCCAACGCAGATTGCGGGGATCACATTTTATTTTTTGTTCACTCTCAAATAATTTCTTATCAAATCTAAAATGCCAATTCTTGCTATTCTTGTAAGCTCTCTATGGAATCACAAAAGTAAACTTGTAACCTTCGCTCAACGGACCTTGTTACCCCCCTTCTTCATCCCCCTTCCCCTCTGCCTGTACATTATGATTTATTTCCCATGCCAAAATCTGATCTGCATAATAGACATTTTGGGAAATTTACAGACCAGAATATTTTTAGAAGTAAGTAAGTGCGGGTGACCAAGTTTCATTGAGGTTTGACCCGTACTTTAGAAATTAGGCCTAAATTGGGTGTTCATTTTGCGATAAGCAGTCAATATCTGGTCTGCATAATAGACGTTTTAGGAATTTTACTGACCAAAATATTTTTGTTAAAGTAAGTGTGTTCTGGTGACCAAGTTTCGTCGATGTAGCATCACTACTTCAGGATGTACAGCCTTTTTCCTATGACATTTCCAGGGTACTCTGTGACGTCACAAAAGGACAAATTGGGCCAAAAAGGGCCCAAATGTGACCTGGAACCTAACCATGCGACGGTCACAACCTTTGGGTCATTTCCAGGTCTTGTTAAAAATTTCAGCCCAATCCGTTGAGCCGCGTTGAAATGTATGCGCGAACAAACATCCGCGCAGAAGTTCCCGGGTCCGTATTATTATATACGGAACGGAATCTTTTTGCGACAGTCAAAACCTTTGAGTCATTTCAAAGTCATGTCGAAATGTATGCGCGAACAAACATCCATCCATCCTGACAAAAATTCACGGTTCGGAATTAATATAAGGGGTAATAAGACAATAAATAATCAATGGTCAAAGACCCAATCTTCAAAAACTACCACTAACGCTGACTAAAAGGTTGCTAGCCTTTCTAAATGTCTTGTCCTCTGTTGCTATCCACAAGACATCTCGTTTTCCGATTGACATGTCATGAGTAAAATCGTAAAAATAAATTCTGGTCTATAACATATATATATAGAACATATAGAACTTGTAAGGGACTATCTCTGGATAACTAGTATACCCTTATAGAGATAGTTTACCATTGTCAGCTTTCCCTGCTTTCCCTCCCTCCCTCCACCCTCCAAAAATTTACAAAAAATATTTTCAAATGAGAGTTCTGCCAGAGGTTTCTGAAAACCCTGTTGAAAATCCAAGTTGTTGTTGTGGCAAAGTTATTCCGCGCTGGATGCCAACTCAGTATTTTTAAAAGTTTTACGGAAATGTGCACATGATGCACTTGGTAGTTCTCTTGCAGTTATAAATGGACCAGCCATTTATATGAAATATGTAAAAAAATAGATATAGATAAACACATTACAGTTCAACAGAACATTACATACGCAGTTTATGTACAAAATATTTATATCATTAGTGTGTTGATGTAGATCTAAAAATGTTGCATTTGTATTAATTTTGTTTGTCTTTTTAAGTTCTAATTCTGGAGGATAGATTTCATGATATGATTTTTCAAATTTTCCTCCCTCGTTAACCCTACTTTATCTGGGTAAGGACCATATTTTATCTAGGGGAGGGGGAGGGGAAAGAATGCCCTACCCTCTTAACTTCTAAACTACTTTGAATTTCTTAATAAAAGTTGATACAGATAATGCTCTCATCAAACCCAATTCAAAAATGTTGGTAGACAATAGTCAATAGTCAATCCTTCTATTGTCTTGAGAACAATATAATTCCTTGAAAACAATAGAAAATTGTACTTACACGTGTTTGATGTGCTATTTTGCCCAAATTAGCGGAAATGATGATAAATTAATGAAGACCTTTTTAATAACAAGATATTGATTGTAAAAAACATGTCATTTCGTATATAATACCCATTTTGACAATGAAAAACCAATCTTTTTCGACTACAAAAATGGGCGTGGTCACAGGACACCTGCAACGACTAGAAAAATAATATTTTCGCGAAAACGTTTGTAATAGGCATTGTGGCGGACTTGTGGAATTTCAGTCGTGTGAAAAAAGTTATTAATAAAAAACCGCAGGGCAGGACATTTTTGCAAACTTATCGTTATATTTAAGGTAAATTGACTGGTTTGGAAATAAGCACGTGTGATAATTTTCTTCGTAGGATCGTTCTGTTGTAAAGAAATTGTATTAACAACGAGCAAGATATTTATTATTTTTCTAGCTACAGCCCCTCACATACATTTTGAAACATTTTTGAATTTTAGCAAGCAATACACACCACAAGCAAAACGCAAGTGCTGAAAATGACTTAACACTTAGGGTTTAGGATCTTAGGAATTTTTGCAAACTAGACAAATGTTGCTTCTATCAGCCTAGTACCAAAACTCTTAGTACAAATGCGAAATTCCGTGCAGTTTGTCTTGCTAATCGAAATTTAAGTATTTTTGTCTAATTTGAAATTCCGAATTTTTGCACAAATCTCACTTTGTCTCAAATATTTATGTAAGGGGTTGTAGAGTGCGATAATAATTTGACAAAGTGACATCGGCTTGGGGCTGGTTCAAAGGTGGATGGCTTAACAAGATATTTACGGTATTTCTGCTTTTAAAAAAGAGTGCGATAACAAATCTATATTCATTTGACAAAATTACATTTGGTTGTGGGCCAATTCACATATGGAGGGTTTTATTCGAGGGCGGATGGCTTAATCAAAAATTTAGGGTATTTTCGCTTTCGGTTGTGCATTTACGCCCTAAACAAAATTTATAAAGTACAGATCGGAAAAATGTTATAGGCATAATTTGATGACCATACTCTGACGAGCCAATGATTACGCATAAAGTTACAGAAAATATCAGAGTATGTGATAACATATATCATTATACATATTAGCTACAACATATATGAACATTCACCCACAAAATATATCCCATAAAACATTAATTATGTATTGATTAATATTTATATTAATATTTTGCAGGCGGTAATTTCTTTTTCTTTTAAATTTTGCTTGAAAAACATTCGAAAACCACCTTGATAACCACCTAAAAATGTTTTTTTGCACCACAAAAAATTGACTTGTTGACGTCACTTATACCTACTATAACATCAATAATGAAAAATGCTTGAAAGTGACTGTGTCGTTTATTTCCAAACCACTAAGAGTGATGGCATTAGACTTGGTACATTATATAGAAAACGTCAATATAAACAGTTTGACATATTTTTTTTCTAATTTGATGACGTTATTGGCACCTTTTATGATGTCATCAATAGTGTAAAATATTGTAAAAAGTCTGTTGGTGCACATAAAACAGAAAAACTCAATACAAACACATTGCAATAAATATATTTGATTTTATGACGTCATTAGTACATCCTATGACGTCATCAATAACAATCGTTTTGTGGCCTGTAAAATATATAATCTGGTTTGTAAAATATAAAATCTGGTCTGTATTTTTCAATACTATATTTCATTTAGTATTTAAATAATTAGCACATACCAATCCCAAAGTTAGTTTAACAACGAGCATTCTAACAAAATTATGTAATTTTTAAAATTTCAAGATTTGAAGTCTCTATTTTGATTTTGAGAAGCTTCCTTTTTCAGTTTTGAAATAAAAATATAATGTGGATAATAGAAAGCACATAAGGATTTGCTATACAAGTTTTATTTATAAATGAAATGTTAAGTTAATAACTTGTAAATTAGAAGTAAAAAAAGCGTTTTATAATTTTTTAATAAAATTAAATTAATTTAAGGAATTGTATTCTTCTGTTGCATTGTTATATTTATTATCTTTATTTTTAATTTTAACAACAGATGATGAGAACCACCTTTTATTAGATGTTATGCATATATAGTTAAATGTCACAAGTCCACTGCTAATAAAAAGAGTGTTTTTATTAACTCTAATTATGTTTATAGTACTCATATTTTATAGTCCCACAGCACAACGTAAATTTATTATAAGTCAAAGAAAACTTTATTAGATCATAGTAATACATAGTATAAAATGCTATGATATGTAATGATGTGTGCTGTATAAAATGTGTGTTTGCAATTTATATTCACTGCGGATACGTTAGTATTGAACATTGCTTCAGGCTAATATATGAAATTTCTCTCCACAGTGTTTTGATATCATACTATCTTGACAAAGGTTATTATTGCCAATCCCTAACAATTCAAAGAAGAACAAAAAGACAGCTGTTAACAATATAAATGCCGGGGGAGGAAGGGAAGGGGAATATCTCAGAAACGGTAAACTCAGAAAGACCGTAACTTAGTTACTTCTCGAGATAAGGGCAAACTTTCGATTGAATGATAGTATCAAAATGAAGCTTTCACAAATTGACGAAATAAATGTTGATGATAACCCTTTGATGGCGTCATATAATGATGTCATAACTGCGCAAGAACATTTGAAGGTCGGCGTAATATTCATGCTGACGACTCTTTTTTTAATAAAAAGGTATAACTCTTTAAATGTAGGTACAAAAATTTGCGAAAAAAATAACAAATTTTCATTTGCTGATTTCAGCAAAAAAAGTCACATGATTATTGTTACAATAATGGTAGAAATAGAAAAAGTACACAAGAGAATATTTGTTACAATCGTCCTCATAAATAATGGATCAACTTGTGAATTTTGAGGGGTAATAGATCTTAGGTCTTTTTACAAATTCGACCAATTCTCTTGATTCTAGCAGCCTAGTACCCAGGCTCTTGGAACAAATTCGAACTTTCATTCCGATCACTTTGCTAGTAAAAATTTAAGGCTTTTTGTCAGAGTTGAAATTCCGACTTTTTGCACGAATTTCCCTTTTACCCAAATATATATGAGCACGATTTTAGGTGTTTTTTTGTTTCTATCATTAATAGTTTTTCAAAAAAATTAAGGGCATTTCCCGACCAGTTACAAACGACTGATAAAAGTCAAAATTGTAAAAGTTTGAAATTAACAGATGATTTTATCTTTCTTAGAGGTTCATTTAAACTAACATACCACAAATTAATTATTGCTATTATTAACTATATTCTTAACCTTCGTATAACGCTCATTAAGGAACCATCTCCAAAATCCCTTTCAAAAGACAGACATTAGCATCTTTAAAGAAGCCAAAATCAATAAATTAGAGAAAAATGGATCTACGATGTAAAGTCTTTAAGTCAACGAGCTTGCATTTGATTGGTTTCTTCGGTACGAAGATACGAAGATTGTTGATTTAGCACTCCCTCCCTGCAAACGAATTTTGGCGATGCTCCCTAATAAAATACATAACTTTCAATCGCGTATTAATCTGGAATGCTACGGGCTTTACCTTCTTACAGGTAAATACTATTTATGTCATGTCGGTTCGCGATTTCTAATCAGCGTTGAAGAGACGTCGTTTTAAGTTCGGGCCATCGAAATGACATCCATATAGGTCAGCTTTGTGTAAGTGCTAGTAAAAAGATCAAATTTCTTTACAGAATCAGAGAGTACATTAATATTTCCCAAGCAAAATTATTGTATAACGCTTTTATACTATCCACTAATATGGATGTTCTGTAACGAAAATGCATATGAACTGATTGATAGGGTCCATAAATGTGCTCTAAAAGCACTTTATAATGATATTGAGCTGTCCCTTAACGAACTATTACAACTAGATAGCAGGATACAATTCACGTTCTAAACATACAATCACTTTTATCAGAGATTTATAAGACTTTTCATAGCTTAAATCTCTCGTTTATGAGAGATTTAACTTGTTTTAAGTAAAATCAGTCCCCCAAAGTTTAAGAACATCCGATCTATTAGTTTTACTAACTACTAATAGCATCAAATTTGAACCAACTCGGTATTCTCTCGCGGAAGCCTTATTTGGAATTCTCTGTCTGACAGCATTAAACAAGCATCTACGTTAGGTACATTCAAAGATAGGTCGATGTTAAGGAAGAATCTTTCTTGCACGTGTAGAATCTGCACTTCTTAGCATCGATCTGTTTCTGCTTGTTTGTTCTGTTTTTGCTTTTCTTATTTTAGACTATTGTTTATTTTATTACTGGTAGTATATTTTAACTTTTAAACCAGAATACGTTGAAGCTCTCTGAAAAAGCGGGTATAAGCAACCGGCCCTGGCATTTGACGCACAGACCAACAGACAGAGACGTCGCAATCGCCCTCGTAAAATCACATGGTTTAATCGTCCATTTAATAAAGACATTTCTACAAACATCGCGAAATTGTTCTTGAGACTAATCAACAAGCACTTTCCACCTGCGCACCACCTTCACAATTTATTCAATCGAAACAATTTGAAGGTTAGTTACAGCTGCACGGAGAATGTCGAAAGAATAATTAAATCACATAATGCAAAACTCTCCTCACCATCAGAAAAATCAGACGGCGGATGCAGTTGTAGAGTGAAAGCCGAGTGCCCACTTCACTGCAAGATAAAATCCGTAGTTTACAAATGCGATGTTGAAGCGCCAAACGTGTCAAAGAAAACGTATATCGGGCTAACCGAGCGTGAATTCAAACAACGCTACAATGACCATAAACAGTCATTTAACAACCGAAAATACGCAAACAGTACAACACTATCAACACACATTTGGGACTCGAAAAATAACCGCAATGTGTCACCTGTTCTCACATGGTCTATCACTACGCAAGTTAAACCATACACCATCAACAGCCAATCGTACAGCTTGTGTTCTTATGATAAGCTGTCAATTATGTCACATCCTATTCAAAAGGAGTTATTAAACAAGAGATTGGAATTCATTTCAAAATGCCGCCCGCCACGAGAATAAATTTTTATTAGCGAATTATAAGTCAAAAGACCGATAACTACTCAAGGGAATGTTTATTCTAATTACTTTAGTTAGTTACAACTTGTATTAAAAGTTCTGTAAAATTTTCGACGAATTATTGCTTAGCTGATGATTCTGTAAAGATGAAACTCAGAGTTCTGAGCTAACTGTAAGTTTACTTTTAATATAATCCTATAAATATATATAATTGATTTATTACAAACTTAACACTTTTTAGCATTCTTCTAATTAAATTTAATTATATGTGTTAATGTGATGTGATATTTTTTAAAATCTAATTAACTAATACTTATTCTATTATGTTCACTTGATCTTTTAATTATAAACTATCTATTATGTTCACTGGATTTACATCCTCTTTGTAAACTACATAGATCATAATTCTTGTACCTTTATTTTTAACTTGAAAAAGACTTAACACAACACATTCACTAGTTTTATTATAAATAGCTACATATATATATATAATTCAATATATTTGAAATTTCACAAAATTGTAACTTGAAGGTTCATGTCTTACGACGATCATCAGACAAAATTAACGATCAAAATATTCTATAAGAAAAATATGTATATGAAGCTGTAACCATAGAAACCATATAGTTAACAGGACGTAACTTCAATTGCTACAATTACGCCATCATGTTAGTTCGGTGGGACGCCCTTATAATTTGAAAGATAAAACTTGTTCTCGTGTCGACCCTTCGAAATCAGTGCTAACCTTTTGTTAACGAGATATTTGGTGAAAGAATCGCGTGATATTCTTCCATTAAACAAAGGCTACATTTCTTTATACTATTTTATGTATATATATATATATATGAATAAAGTGAGTTTTTACTTGATAAAAGTGCTCAATGGCCAGAGCGTTGATATTAACCAGAGAGAGAATAATCAAAGAAAACTTATTGTACGACTATTAGTTTCATGCTGTACCTCAAGTACAAATTTTACTTTTTCTAAAAGAAAAATTAAAAAAAAAATGAGAAAAATATTACAAGGAATACATACAGTTTGCAGAAAGAATTAATCGATCATTACTGGCACTTTTATGATCACTTCTTATTTTGATATCTACATTTTGAAACTAATTCCGATTTCTTATTTAATAAATTTGCATCGTCTAGAGATTTGATAATAAATTGCTTTTCCATTAAACATAATTTGCAAAATTTCCTTGATGATTTTTCATTAACTTTTTTCAATGCAGTCAATTATTTATTAGGTGTTTCTTGCTGATCTTTTAACTCCTAGATATATTTTGATGTATATATATATACACTAAATAATGCAGCCTTTACATGGAGTTTCGTTTCGATTTTTATCATTTCTGTATCTGGTCATGTTTTTATAAGTGTTTACATGCTGCGGGCGATATGAAATTCATTTCGGGTACAATTTCATTTCGGTCAAAATGACCGAAATATCGGGGGTCGACATATTACGTATACAGAAATCACCCGAAATGAACATCTCTGCGCATGCTCAAGTGTTAATGCGCATGCTTTATTTCGCACGTACACACGCGCAAAACAATTATGGACGTTTATGTATCTATTAAATTCATTAAAATAATTAACACGTTTTTGAGATCTCATTTCGGGTAGATTTCATTTCGGGCGACATGAAACTCCATGTAAAGGCAAGTTTAATTTAAAACTAAATTTAAAATATAGCTCATAAAATTTTTAACAATAGATTTCGATTCTTTGTACGTTTGTACGCATGGTCACCATAATGATTAAGAATATGCAAATTCGCGCAGGGAAGCTAGCGGTTGGACTCGATTATTCAGAAAGGCCGCGAAGACTGGATCTGCCGACACTACCATACAGGACAGCACGGGGCTACATGATAGAACTGTATAACACTTCTACACTTACGACAAAACTACTCTAAAACATTCCAACCCCAAAACAGAAGAAGCCGAAAACACAAATTTCAACTGATCCGACATATGCTAAAAAATAGTTGCTATGGGCTTTTCTCCACAGCGTGTGTTTTAGGTCTCTGTTGCTATGAGCCCTGTGCCCAAATAGTCCATATTTTCAAAAAATATATTTTCTCAAGCTGTTGTGAAGAACAATTTCAACATTTAAAGTTGCTATAGTCATTAGGGAAAAGTCCCAAATCAATTGTTGCTATGGCCATTAGGAGAAAGTCCCAAATTTGGGCATTTTAAGTTAACTACCAACTTAAAGAAAATACATATATGCTTTGTAGGTTGGAGAGTCAGGAGAAGTAGTTGCAATAGATCCAGATGTGAATCGTATAAAAGCTGCAACAATGGAGTATGCTAACTTGAAAAATATATCATTCATCTCATGTAAAAGTATTGATTTTCCAATCGACAAATATGCTCAATATGATTCATTCCTAAGTAATGCTGTACTCCATTGGATACCTACCGACGAGAAGAAAATCACATTCGAAAGGATTATGAATGCGTTGAAACCTGGCGGTGTCTTTGTTGGTAATATATCTTTCAATCGATCCGCAAACATGAGAGCTGCAGCGTTTCTCTTGACAAATGAGGAACAAGAGATTATAGATGGTTTTTACTATCGTGAAAATCGCGAAATCTTGCAGAAACTTCTAGAAGATGCTGGTTTTGAGATAGTTGAATTCAAACATAGGTATTGTGAAGTTAATCTAGGAAGTGTGTCCAACTTTTTTGAATGGATAACTGGAACGTATTACGGTAGATTTGATTTTAAAAGAGCGTACAACGAGCGTAAAGAAGACGTAAAGCTTTTAACATTTCAGAATGGGGATGTAAAACATACTTCGGAGGGTGCTCTTTTCGTTGTGAAGAAACCAAAACATTTCTAAGATAAGTTGTATCAAATTTGAATGATACAATCTAGAATATATCTTTATTAGCTCTCTCTGCAAAGTAACCTTAATTCTGTTGGAGAACTATACTCTTTCACAGCTTGGTTGATCTTGCGATTCATTGGTTTTTCGTACAGATGAAACCAATCAAATGCGAGTTCGTCGATTGGTTATTCTTATAGATGAAACCAATCGATTTACGAGTCTGTTAACATTTTCAATTATGGTGCGCCTTGGAACGGGAGTGATATGATAGTATGTTATTTCTGTGGGAACACGATAAGACGTTCATGTCGACGTTCATTAAACGTCGAAAGCAGCCAACGGAGGTGTTCTTAAAAATAGGTGTTCTGAGGGGGTATACTGGCTGGGAATTAGACCTGTTCT
>JAULBZ010003187.1:0-16973 GCA_032360805.1 Neoturris breviconis
GAAAGTATTATTTTTTGCAGAAAGTATTAATTTTATAGCGAGAAAGTATTATTTTTTAAAGAAAGTATTAATTTTATGACAAGAAAGTATTATTTTTTAAAGAAAGTATTAAAGTCATGTTTGGCGCGCCATACTATTAGAGCAATAAGCAAGTAGGGAGAGAGTAATTTTTTCCATTACATAACAATTTCCAGAGGAGGAGAGCAATTAAAGATTAAAAATTGACGTGGCCGATAAAAAGCCACAAATAAGGAAAACAAACAAGATGGATGCCGATCGAAGCGAGTTAAAAATAGTAAGATATAGAATAGATACTCAACCTGTCAACTTATAGTCATACTCCACGTTTATAGCTTATTCACAACAGCGATATACTATACCAATAGATAGATAAGATAAGGCGTTTTATTTATCAATAATAGCTCTGGCTGTACAGCTGAAAACTAGCGGCTTATTATTACAGCCAGTCTTTTAACTTACATTTTGGTCTGGCAGTCTGTGCAGTCTAGAGGCTGGTTTGTTTATGTGTGTAGGCCTAGGCAAAGATATCAGATAAAATACTTCTTCAGATCACTTTTAAGATCAAAGTAACCAATGGAGACAATTTTCTACACAATGATTATAATAAGTATATTGTATCTTATCCCAGGAATTGATGGCATTAGGGGCCATCGACAAATGATTTTCATTTTTTTTAGCGGCTTTAGGCCGTATAGGGGGGAGGGGGTATAACTGGAGATTAATCAACCAACCTTTTCCGCACGCGTGCCCTGAACATGAGTGAAGTCAACCGCAAATGTATTTTGTACAGAGATAGGCAGGAGGCAACATATCATAAAATAGTTTATGCAAAAAAAGAATATTCTCATAAATAGACAATATCAGAAAATTTGAGGAGTTCCAAAGACATATTCTGGTCTGAGGAGAGATATCTGGTCTGTAAATTTTCGAAATAATGAAAAAAATTATGGTAGACATGAGCTGGTGAGCTATCGCAAGACGGGCGCGGAATGCTTTTTGTTAAATGAATGCGAAAAGATGCGATATGTGTTTAGAGAGATTTTAATACTTTTTTCAAAGTTTTAACGGTTCCCAGTTATACCCCCTGCCCCCCAAAAAAATTGGCCTAAAGTTGTTAAAAAATATGCAAATCAATTGTGTCGAAGGACCCTAACAAGCAGAACAACCCAGTAACAAACGAACAACCCAATAAGGCGGGTGTCGGAAATATGTTTAGAACAGGAAAAATTTCAACTTTCAAGCATACCCGCTGAACTTTTGATCAATCAGTTTTCTCATTTTAGAATACTGCTCGGAAATATGCGCTGAATAGAAACCAGGCTTAATTTTTGAAAGAAAGGCCATTGACCTTGGGTCTTGTTCTTGTTCCCAACAATTGCCCTCTTAATAAAGAGATATTTCAAACACTGTATAATGTGTGTGTGCAAATCATATTTATGTGCTTAGGTTTAACTTTCACTTGGTTTGATACCGTACCTTTGATTTAATGATTTCTTTGAAATTTTCTGAAAAAACATTAAGATGAGGGAAGTCTGCAGGGCTTGTTTTGGTACTTTTTGGGTTCAAGATGGAGCGTTTTGGTTTCTTAGGGACAGTTAGTTACCTTATAAGCTTCCATAAGTCGCTTTTTTTTAGCACCATGTGAATTTCAAGCTGTTATTGCCTCGATGTAAAAAAAGGTACCCTCATCCCCTTACTTTTTTTATTTTGCAATTAATTAGGATAATCTGTCCGAATCTCACTCAACATGTTATATATCATTAGAAAGATAATTTGTTCACCTTTTATTTGCTTTTCACCCCATTTAAAAAAAAATATTATTTACTGTACTTTTTAAGATAATTACCAATTTGTAATAGCATGTAAAAGAATCGCTCTGAAAATAGGTCTAAACAGCAGTGGTACTACATTGTTAATTTATTTATTTTATTTTATTTATGAAGTAAAAAAAGATAAAATGTACTTTATTATATTGTTAATTAAAAGAAACTTTTCCATTTTTCACTGCTCTTTCATTGCTACCATTCGACAGCACAATAATATAAATGACATTTCATTGTGTTTTTGTTGCTGTTGTGTCGGTTATATGTTGATACTCAATATGCAAATAAGGTGGACACTGATAATAGCAAAAACAAAAAGAGTTGATTGGCTAGATGACCATGATGCATTGTTAAACAAAGTCACAATTCAATAAGGGGAGACCCCCATCCATACTCATGTTGTCACGATTAACGTCACAGTAAAGATGCTAGAAGAACGTTGAACGATGGTGTTCTAGCATCTTAACTGGTGACTTGGAACAAGTCTTTGCCCTTTGTTATAATAATAATGAAAAGCACACGTGTTTACCAGTTTTAATAAAATAGGATGTGAAAACAAAATGTCTAGACATATCTATCCAAAATGGAATGTTTATTTCATGGCCATGGTTATAAAACAATAAGTTTATTAAAGCTCTATTTACATGAACGTAAAAATTATTACTTATTACGACTTGGAGATCTATAGTTTGTCATATATGTCTCGTTTTTGTTGTTAAAATGACTTAGAAATCGATAGTTTGTCGTATACATGTCCCATTTTCTTTGCTACAATGACCTACGTATTTCTCTGCAATTGATTTTCTTAAAAAATAAACACTATCTTAGGGTAAATTTTAAAGTTTTTACTTTTTGTTTACATCTTTTTAAATCATGTGTAACTTTTAATTAATACCATGCTTCTTGTTTAAAATCTGGTGTAAGTTGTAAGTATGGCACTCCATTATAAGTTTATAATTATTTATAGAAAATGATTTCTTATCTTCTGTTGATGTTGTTATTTGGTGAAACTTGTTGTTTCTATGTTCCTGGAGTTGCTCCTCAAGAATTCAAATTAAATGATTCCATAGAAATAAAAGTAAGGACAATTTGTTTATATATAATATATAGAATGCCTTTTTCACTTTATATCAAAAGGAAGTTTTTAATTAACTCTTTTTATTTTAGGCTGTCAAAATGACGAGTATAAAGACTCAATTACCATATGATTATTATTCGTTAGCTTTTTGTGAGCCAGCAGTAAAACATTACGTTCCTGAGAATTTAGGTTTGTCGCTTAGCATATGTCTTCTATTTTCTTTCAGAGTTGGAAATGAGTGTTGCTTCTCCGATACAAATACTATTAACACTTATTTTTGTATCAGAAGAAGCAAACTTTGATGTTCATTAACATACCGAAATTTCCTATCTGTATCTCTTCAGAAATATTTTGCTGCATCCTTTTTTACCTTAATGCAGGTGGTATTTTCTTATTATATTAGAACTGAAATTTTGTGACTTTTCAATAAATTTTATTTCAAATCTTTGTGCAAATGTTTTACACTTGAGATGAAACTTGAGATAAAAGCTATGATTTTCTTTAATCAATATTAATAAAAAGTTATTGTTAAAATTTGAAGCAAGTTTCTTGGTTACTACTATAAGACCTTCTAGATCCAGATAATATTAGACCTTCGTTTCTCACTATTGTTACATTGGTTTCCTCTATCATACAAATGCCAACTGTTCGAAATATTTTTTTTTAGGTGAAATATTACGTGGAGACAGGATTGTTAATACACAGTACATGGTAAGTAACTACACCAAGGAGAGAGATCATTGTATATAGGTGACTCAAATCTATGTACTACATTCTGATGGGAAATTTTGAAAAATACACATTCGACATAACTAACATTATAAGAGAGAGAATCAAGCCTCTATCCATTTAATGTAGCTTACATTAAGTACCATACTGTATATCTTTGAATAAACGCAATTTATTTCATTTTCAAGGTTTTTGGGTAGGTGTTTAAAGATGCTGCGTACTCCAATCTCAAATGTAGCATTCTATCTGATGAAATATGTATATAGGTGTAATTATGTTTTATTTGGTGAAAAATTAAAGAACGTAGGATAGGGTATAAAATCAGTAAAAATATTTTTTCAAATATCGATAAATTTTAATCTTCTTTGTGATTGTTTATAATAGCCTGTAACAATTAAAATATTTGCTTGTTTAAAGATCATTCTTTGAACTTCAACTAATGAAACATTGTCAAATGAAAGATCGATAGATTATCTAAAAAGATATCTTAAGGGTTTGTTTCTTGATAACTGAATCAAAAGATATGCATAATAAAGCACGAGAAATATGATTTTAAGAAAAAGAAATAGTTTGAATTATAATTACTAAAAAACTATGAAGACAGAATAAAAGCTGTAAGATATCATTTTAGAAAAACATGCTCTGAGTAGGAGGCTATTTTTCTTAAAAGGAAGTTGTTTTGTTTGCACACATAATTTCGTTTTATAAAGATATATGAAAATTGTGTTGCATTTTTCCCACGAATTTCATTTTGGAAAGAAATCAAAAAATATATTGCTATAACGAATGAACCCCGCATTGCGCATTGGCGGCACTCATTTGTTAGTAACACAAAAAAATCACTAGCAGGTGGGGAAAATTGCATCCGTCATCTTGTTTGGACCTTGACTGAACTTGCTTTCGTTTGAATGGCGTTAGATTTGATCGGGTTTTCAGTACTCACCATAATGTTGACCAATTATATACCTTTTTTGCAAATTTAGTGCTCCGTTTTGGATGAAAATTGGTATGTGGTATCAATTTTTCCAAATTCAGACCAGAAATACCTTTTTGGACACATTTTGGGCAAAATTTAACCAAAAAGTAAAAATGTTTCATTTTTGATGAAAATTGGTAGGTGATCAAGTTTGATAATGCTGATTCCAAATTTGATATCAGTTTTTCAAAATTCGAACCAAATATACCTTTTTTGGCCACATTCTGGCAAAGAATTAAGAGTGCTTTGTTTTTTATAAAAAATAATATTGGGCTAATTTTTCTTTGACGGTTGCCTGTGCCTGTGATCTTTGTGTGGTACCTTGGTTCTGATGCCTTTCCTTTGCCCATTTGCCTCTGCTTTTCCTTTTCCTGGATATTTTCTTTGATCCTTATCTGGTGCCTTCCTTAGCTCTGTTGCCTTTATTTTGCTCTCTTGTCTCTGCCTGTGTTTGTATATCCTAGGCCTTTCCTCTGCTGAGGAATTAAATTTATATGCCTATTCCTCATTTTGGTCTTTGCCTGTTGCCTGTGTTCCTCTGCCAGCTTGCCTGCCTTTCTTAAAAATTTCGCTTGCGAACATAGTGGCACGTTCACGCTTCGCAATCCTTAAATATTGAATTAAAGTTGCATAACTTTTTATAAGATTTTCTCATGGATTTAGCCGTTATGAATTATTTTATAACTACTATTGATTTATCTATTTCTTTTGTACGCAGTATCCTAAATCGAGCTAGATGTTTATTTGAGATATGCATTTTATTTAAAAAATGAAAAGGTGTGATGTATAAACCAATCATAAGCACTTCCTAATTACGAAAATAGTTATCTTTGTTTGTAGTAGGCATTAATTTAATGTCAAATACTGTATTTCTTTGAATAAATGCCTAGGCTAAGGTTTGCTGGCTAAACCTGGTAAATTAGCATCTTTTTATATGACCTTCTTAATATCAGAAGTTCGGGACCAGGCATAATTTGAGATATTTAAATATCTGTTGGATTGACTAGGCATTTACTCGAGACAGGGGTTCATTCGAGATAGGTGTTTATTCGAAGATATAAGGTAGATTAACAAAAACAAATAACTCTAACATTATAATAGAAAAATTCTGATATGGTAAATTTATACATGCCTGACTCTTAGATAATGTAAACTTTAAAGTTTTATCAAATAATTATTTCAAGTCATTTTATTTGATACTTTTTATGGAAAATTTAATATTTATACCAGCTTGTATATCTCTATTTAGGTTAATATGAATGTTCCATCAGGATGTAAAGTTGTTTGTCCAAAGAAGAAAATATCAAAGGAAGATTCTGCTAAATTCGGGAATCGAATCAAAGAAGACTATTCTATACACATGTATGTTCTAAGTGACTTATTATTATAGGAAATTAAGGATAGAACACATTATGTATCACTTCTTAAAATTAGAAATATCTATGTTTTCCTTGTTACTACACAGTAACAGTATATATCAATCAAAAGCTAAAAGAATGAACTTTGAGATTATCTTTTTCGATTTTCTTCCAGGAGGGAAGAAAAACAATAAAATCAAAACATGATGCTATTCTGCACTAAAAATGGTTTAATTCCATTTGAATTTAAAAAAAGTTTGATATTCAGACTATACATATATTTTTTAAAGGACTTCTGGAATTCTTATAAATTATGAATGTTTTCACAATAAAAGCCTGTGTTCAATCATCAATGCAATTAAATTATTTAACTAACAATTTAATTTTCACGCATATTTTTAGATTTCACTTAAACTAAAAGTACCTTAATACATCATCAATTTCAAACACATTTACCTTTTGGAAAGAAACTTTTGCAGAAGAATCTTTTGCAAATTTATTCATTTATTTTTTTATTTTTTGGCCTGTTTTGCAAACTTTTGCAAAATTCTTTCTAACGAAATATTTCACGAAAGTTAATTGCCATGAAACTCAAAAATCAAAAAAATTATTACTTCTTCAAAACAGCAATACATTTATCTAGTCATATGCTGGTAAAACTCGTTAAATGTTTTATATTTGTGTTTTAACACAATTTATCAAGTTTTACGCATTTTTTGCATTTTCCACTCAAAAGTTTCCTCACACGAAAGTCAATTCCCACAAAATCATTTGCTAAAGTTTATTCTGGCAAAAAACAGAAATGTTATTTTTCCACTAGCAAAAGTTCCCTATCGCAAAAATATTTTGTTTTTATTATTAACTACTTACTTGCTTATCATCTGTGTTTATTTCAAAATAAATATTTTGTGCCTATGGAATTATTAAAAATACAGCCATATTGTCTATATCAACTAAATATTAACAAATATCGAAACATTTACTTTATATTATTATTGTCAGGAAGGAAGGGGAATGAGGGTGTTTTAATTTTCGACATGAAGTAGAGTAGCATTGTTTGAGTTTTGACTTTAGAGGGTGGCATTTGCTGTATTTGTCAGAGGGGACATTTATAAATTGTATATAATATTCTCATTTGTTGAATAACATTTATATTGAGCAGGGAGTTTGCCTTTTCAATTTGTTAGTTTGTATAGCATTAATTTATTTTAATAAAGTAGTGAACTAGTAAATGACTTTCTTCAATTTTCACGATTTCCATACATGATTGCCATACCTTAGAGTTCATATTATTTATCATATATTTATAGGATTATTGATAATCTACCAGCTGCAACAAAATATTTGCTTGAAGATGGAAAGGTAGTATATATTTTGTGGCTATTGATACTATATTAGATGTAGTCTTGTGCTAATATTCGTGTAAGCTAAACAGTGGTCAAAATGAGAGTAAATAATCACAGTGGAGGAGGAATTTTTGGGCACAGCTTCAGGCTTTGTAGTGATTATTTGCTCCTATTTTCAACCACTACATTTTTTTTATACCATTCCAAATTATTTTAAAAGATTGCAGCATACAAGGTTTGGGGATATATTATATGTAAACAAATAAGTGAATAACTATAACCTTCAGCAATTTTAGAGGCTACAACCCTTGAAAACAAATTGTTTAACCCTGACTAAAAATAATAATTTCCCAACCGACTAGCACAAATTATTACTTGCCAATCGAGCGTAACTCGAAGAAACGGAATTATTTAAGGACTGCTTTATGAAAATAGTTATTTTTCTTCTACAGTTTACTATCCTCATTGTTTGTATTATAATATTATTATTAGGGAAGTAGAAACCAAAATATTGTAAGGAATAAGGGAGAATAAGGTAAAGAAGTAAGAGCATTTGTTTTTATGGCTGGCGTTATAAAGAAGGAGACATTTTCACAAAAGCTGTGTTAAAGTAACTTCTTTCTCTTTTTAAAGAATTCATATGATCATGGCTTTAAACTTGGAAAAGTTGATAAAGAAGTAAGTTTGTGGTTTGTCAGTCTTTAAATAATGAACTCATATAATTTATCATGTGATAACAATTTATGACTGACAAAATGTGATAAGCTGTATTATTTCATTATAGTTTTTTTTTTTGCTTATAATAGGAGATACTGAAAATGATGAGTGGAGGTCAACCTTTTTTTTGATCACTGGTTATTGTTATGCTTAACATTCATTTTGACATCTCATACTTAAATAGAGTTAAAAGCTCATTATAGTTTCTACTTTTTACGGGAAAATAGTGTGCATTGCAGCCATACAAGCCTGTTAGTAACTCTTTGACATTATTTGTGGAGTAGAGCTTTGTTCTTTACATTATTGTTTACTTTTAGGTCACTTACTTAAACAATCATTTAAAAATTATCATTAATTACAATACAGATGACGATAAGTAAGTTCAAAGATCGGAAGATTTAGTATTACAATTTTCATATTTCCTCTAACAATTTTTGTATTTCTTCTAATAAGCACCCCCAGATGCAGTGCTTATTGGAGGGTGCCACTTTTCAAAATTGGAAAAAAACTGTTTTCAGATCTGGTACTTTTAGTTTTTTAACCCTATTTCAACAGGAGAGGGGGTGGGTCTGCCACTCCCTGTCACATTTTTACTTATAACGTCTGAACCACTAAAGCAATATTATTTCTGACTTTTTCCAACACTCTATAAGGTACAAATTGTGAAAATTTCTGCTTGATTACATCAGCAGATCAAGAAATATGTCATAACTTGAGACCACCTATTTCTACATAGGGAAATTTAACGACTAATTTTTTTGCAATAACTTGTGTTTGAATAACACTTATAACATGTCAAGTTACATAAAATCTCAAAAAAATATTTCTGAATGTTTTGGTCACATGAATAACCCGTTTTCCCCGATTTTCCCGAAATTTTGACTTATATTTTGTTCTGTCAGGAAATTATATCGAGTTGTTGGATTTGAAGTATATCCTAAAAGGTATTTATTTATTATTTTCCTATTACAATTAAACTCCTCTTGAGTGAGCATTCTCTTTCATATTTTTAAGTATGTCTCTGCTATTTCGAAAACCTTCTCTTACATATTACTGTTCTCTACTATTGAGATATCCTATGTGTGTTTCTACTACTGATATACATTCCTTTCTTTCATATTATAAGGAAACATTCATTCTCTTCAATGAAGTTTCATGTTTTTTTCAATAGCATCAGCAATATTGCATTAGTTGGTAAAAGTTCATGTACACTACCTGCAGAAGATTCTATTATTAAACAAGCCATAAGTGCTAATGGTATGTAGATTAACTGTTTTAAACATCTGTTTTATGGATAGAACGCAGTCTTTCTGTACGACTTCTTAAATTTAAAAATACCCATGTTTTCCTTGTTATTACACAGTAAAAGTGTGTATCAATTGAAAGCTAAAAAATGAAATTATATGGAATTATCTTTTTGGTTTATTTTCCAGGAGCAAAGAAAAACAAAACAAAACACATTTCACAATTTTTATGTTCCTCTCTCAAAACTACTGCATAATCTTTCAAAACATCTGATGTCATCCTGTTCAGCATACATTAAAAAGTTGTATCATGTTTTTTTCTTACACTAAGGAAACCTCTGTTATTTCCATATCGTTAGTTTCTAAACTTCAGAGGATTATAATAACTTTTCCAAATATACTTTAAAAACAAAACTGTGATACGGTAAGTAAGCCACAAGTTTTCTGTGCTCTTTAATATCGTTACCATGACAGCAAGACAAATATTTTTGGGTGAGGAAGCATAATAGTGTAAAATAATGTAAAATATTATTCTGAAATATGAGTGTTTTAAGATTTTGAACAGGTTGGTTCAAAATGCAGGTCACTGATCACAGAGTTTCTTAATTTTTGAAAATATTTTAAAAATATATAAATCTAACAAAAGATCTTTTCTATTTTGATGCCACCATGCCAGTATCAGACCCAGCCAAAAGTTTGTTTAATCTTATCAGTTCACATAACAAAAGAAAAGGATATTAATTTATGCCTAATGTTCCTTAAATAACCTGAAAAAGGGTGTGGCACTTGGTGTGATTGATTTTGCACATAAATATAAGAGATACACAGGCAAATGCAGGACAGAGGATCTAACGATCTCCTGGAATAAGAAGCTTATTTCAAAACCTAGTTTGTAAAATGAAAGATTTAATAATTTTTGTTTAGGTGAAACAGAAGTGCAGTTCTCATATGATGTGACATGGATGGTGAGTGCATTATTTGAAAACTGCTGCTCTTCACGCTATATACTTTAGAAATATAATGGGAAATCAAAAGTTAAATCATTTCGAAGAAAATGTATTCTTCTGTTGCATTAACCTATTATCTAGTGTTTCTTTACTTTTAATTTTAACAACAGATTATACGTTTTATGTGTTAAATTTTATAAATAAAATGTATGCATGGTTTCTTCAACCAATAAAAACATATTATAGTATAGTAAAATCATAAGTATGTGGTATGTATATACATACCCTATATATATACATATGTGTAGGTTATATACATGTAGCCTGTATAAATATATATTGTAGTTAGTTTTTTAGCTTTCACTTGGTTTGGCAGACCATACCTTTAATTGTTTATTTGTAATGATTTAAATTTAGCCAAGTTCTATTCGTTGGGCTTCTCGATGGGACAAATATTTGGAGATGGGAAATGTACAAGTACATTGGTTTGCTATAATCAATTCGTTTGTTATTGTGTTATTTTTGACAGGTAAACCATTTGTTTTGCTTGACTTATTGTTCAATAAATCATCGCATTCCACTATATATATATGTTCTAATGTGATGCAAACTTTATTAGGCACGTTTAGCCACAGCGGCCAATCAATTTACTGGATTTATGCATTCGCTCTTTCGCACAACCAATTCAGTCGAACTGGAAACCCACTTTTACATTAGGGGATAGTAAAAAATGATTACTGTTAGACTTGTACTTTCATATTTTATAATTGCATTTCATACTATATTTTAGGAATCTTAGCTATGATTATTATACGAACTCTTCGACGTGATATTGCTAATTACAATAAAGATGAGGATATGGTTAGTTTATTTAATTCGTTTGTTATTAGTAATAAATACATTTTATCGTACAAATTTTTTGAATTCCACATTTTTATTAATAACTTTCGAACCACTTTAGAGATGATGCTGAAACTTACCTAGTTTTAGTAGAAAATCTATTTGACAGATAAATTTTATCATCATACCTCTAATAGATCAAAAGATATGGGTTATAACCTGAAACCACCTATTTTCAAGTAGGAAATTGTATATAAACAAACCATATCATTTTTTTACTATAACTTGTGTTAAAGTAATGCTTATGTTACGAAACTTGAAGAAGTAACTTAAAATCACAAAATAAATCATTCTGATAAGTTTTGTCATGTGCTCGTTTTCCCTAAATCACCTATCTAAATCTGCAAACAGAATGAAAAAAGCTTAAAAGCTTTTGTAGAACTCTAATCAAAATTCTGAGAAAAAACGATTTTTTAAGAACATGAACCATTTAAAATTAATTGTGATGATGTCATCAGAAAAATTGCTGAATAATAATATTTGGTACCATTTTGTTCCTTTTGTAATAGAGACTATCTATAAGTCTACAAAGTTTCATCTCAATGCTACTAGTCGTTCAAAAGTTATCGAAGGGGAGGGGATGAAGACGGACAGCTTTGAGAAGCCTTAAAAAAAGCCAGCACATACAGGGTTATTTGATTAACAAGACGAATGACACTAAAATTCGAAGTTCTGTTCTGTGAGCCTGGGTACTAGGCTACTAGAAACAACAGAATTGTTGAGTTTTGACCTAGGTCCTACCCTATAGATCTACCAGATAAATCTCTTTGAAATTCCAGTAGCCGTTTTTCACAATTATGTCTTACTTGTGGCATCAAGAATTTGTTAAATTTTGCAAAATGTCTCATAATTTATGTAAATGGTTGCAGCTGAGAATACTAATCCAGACTACCTTTTACCTTGTTTATATTATAGGAGGAAGCAATTGAAGAAACGGGATGGAAGTTAGTTCATGGGGATATATTTAGACCACCACGTGCTCCATTGATGCTCTCCGCCTTGATTGGTTCTGGTGTTCAACTTTTTTGTATGGTTTTAATAACAATTGTTTTTGCAATGCTTGGTATGTTATCACCGGCTAGTCGTGGAAGTTTAATGACCGCCATCATCTTCTTATATGTTTTCATGGGGTACGTATTTACTCTTTCCACAAGTTGTCTGTAAGCTAGTTAAAATCAATAAAAATTTATATTCTTAGAATCCGTTGAACTTCGTTAATTTACCTCCATCGAATGTATGAATGCATGTGATAACATTAAAAACTGGTAGACATTCACTATCTATCTAATGTATTCATCAATAATTCCTAACGACTGATTTTTGAGCATAAAGTCAGATTACAAAGTGCTGAATCTCCGCTCAAGAATCACTCCACAGTGGTTATTTTTCTCATTTTGAGCACTGCACAAATAACCTACCAGGTAAAGCTCTTATTCATCAATCTTTAAGGTTAATTTCCACTAGGTGAAAAATCTGCTTTGAAATGTGCCGTCAGTTTCTACCAATACAGTCACAGTTCTTGTAAAGTGACGTCAGTAATGTCATGTGATGTCGTTATTACGTTATAGAATATTTGCTGGTTACTATTCTGGAAGATTGTATAAAACATTAAAAGGGACGCATTGGAAACGAGCCGCATTTATGGTAGGAAAAAAGCTTTTAATGCCTACATCTTTAGTAATTGTCTCTCTTGGTATATGTCATACGTGTAGGTTATGTATAAATTAAGATACTAATCATATTAAAGAATGTACTGTTTTACTTAGGCTACAGTTTTATGAGAAAAGATGTTTGTAAAAAATGCTATGCAGCTATCATTACCATACTTCGATTGAGACTACACACATTTCATTTGTAGAGAACTGTACTAAGTTGTTAAATTATGTTTTTGTTTTTTTATTCATTTTGTATCTATTAATTTTCAGACTGGTATCTTGTATCCTGGTTCCGTGTTTTCAATAGCGTTTTTCTTGAATTTCTTTCTCTGGGGTAAAAATTCATCTGGTGCAGTAAGTATTTAATTTCAATAGACTAGTGACATATTTTCTGTGGTAAAATATACCTCTCAGCCGGCAAAAAGTCTAACGTTATTTTCTTGACTTTGAATAAGTTTTTGCCAGCTGGGATATTTTCTATAGAACCATTAAAATTGAACCTTCATATTATTGTTTATACTATCTAAAGCTAAGTTTACACGCTACGATTAATCGGGCCGATTTTGACTACCATCTTGAAAAATCGAATGTGATTCATCAATATTTTCTACGAAAGCATTTATCTTTTTCGATAAAATAGAGCAGACATTTTCTATTACACAGGTAATCTCAATATTCTGTTCTCCTCCATAGATTCCATTTACAACAATGATCGCTTTGTTTTGTTTATGGTTTGGTATATCGATACCTCTTGTATATCTTGGTTATTTCTTCGGTTTCAGAAAAATGGTAAGCCTTACACCACCCTTTCCTAGAAAGAAGATAATGAACAAAGTGCTACAGAAGTAGAACCTTCACTCTTACTCATAGATAACATGTATTTCGACTTATCCATTAGTACCAAGAGTTTAGAACTGTCTCTACTTTGTGATATTAAAATTGTCTACAAACCCTGAAGCTATGCTAAAAAAAATAACTCCTCCACATTGATTATATTCCCGTATTTGAATATTTTTGAACATCTTATTTTATTTGAGATGCAGTCATGCTAAATTTTGTAATTATGTTTTGTGATCTCTTTCAGCCTTATTCTCAACCTGTGAGAACCAATCAAATTCCAAGACAAGTTCCTGAGCAAGTATGGTACATGCATCCATTTATCGGGTTAGTTTTTAATTACATAACTAACCTGGGCTAATATAAAAATGTCCTCCCATTTGCCATTAACAAGAAATTTAAGTTCATGGCACCAAAACTTCCTCTTTTGTTGTAGAATGTTGATGGCTGGTATTTTACCATTTGGTGCAGTATTTATCGAACTTTTCTTCATCTTAACTGTAAGTATCTTCCAAATTGTTACCAGTATACTGACCAACAAATTAAGTTGAAATATGCTTCAGTATGCTGGCCACACTGATAGTGGATAGGTCTTAATGAATACATTTGTAGGGTATTTCCACAATGTCATTTTCTATGTGATATTGGTAAAGGTATATGTCCTAAACATTTGACAAATATTTAGAGTCGTGCGTATTTATTTATAAATTCTGAAATATCCAATCTTGAACGTTTAAATGATGTTTCCAACCGGTCGGGGTTGCGGATGGCTAAATAAATCCATATGTCTGGCCACGTTCTCGTCTGACCATAGAAACGGCCATTTTTAGCCAATTAGATTGCACATTATGTAGTGTTTTGATGCAAGGGATATAGCCGAATCCTTACCCTCTTCTATTCAATAAACGTCCCTTTTTTAAACCCCTTTTTTAAAAACGCCCTCTTAAAAATCGGAAAAATTAATGAATTTAATGAAGTAATACGGTATTTATTTGATTTCAGGCTATATGGGAGAATCAGTTTTATTATTTATTTGGATTTTTGTTTTTGGTGTTCATCATTCTTGGAATTTGCTGTTCCGAAATATCTATTGTTATGATTTACTTTCAACTGTGTGGTGAGGTAAGAAATATTTGTTTACTTTTATGGGTCTTGTTTATTTGTTTTGTTTCCTTGTATGTTTCTTGTTTTTTACCTTGACTTGTGTTATTTTTATAGGATTATCACTGGTGGTGGAGATCATTTCTCATGTCTGGCGCATGCGCACTCTATGTTTACTTGTATGCTATATTCTACTTCTTCACAAAGGTAATGTTTATATTTTTCATATTTTTAATCATTGATTACTTACCAACTGGGTATGCATGCGACGGTCTAAAAGACATTGTATTTTTGACATTGACGCTAGTATCGACGTTGTTCTGACCTCTTTATTGCGGACTTTTAGCAAGTTTTTGCCCACTGGGTGATTAGTCTTCATATACCGGCAGGTGAACTAAAAATTATGCTAAAAAACACTCCTCCACAGGTAATGCCCAGCAATTATATTAAGGCTTGCTCAATATATACTCCTCTGGTACACACGGCGACTTCTAATCGCAAAAGACGACACGTATCCACTGTTTAAAATTATTATTATTATTTTTTAGCTTGAAATTGTTAGCTTTGTATCCGGCATGGTATACTTCGGTTACTCTTTGATCATGATGTTTTCTTTTTGGATAATCACTGGTACCATAGGATTCTACGCTACGTATGCTTTCATAAGAACTATATACTCTGCTGTTAAGATTGATTAACAAACATAACATGGGATTGAAGCACATTTCGAATCTGTTCAGAACGGTTATTGCACTGCACAAGTAAGAACAAATAATCACTGTGGTGGAGAAGAGTAGCTTCAGAAATAGCCTGAAGCTATACCAAAACATTACTCCTCCACAGTGTTTATTTGCTCTTCTTGTCTACGCTGGTATTATGTCAATTAACTTGCAATTGATTATTATATATACAAGTCTTTTAATGAAATGGTAATATAGCTGTAGGTGGTTGTCACTCGTAAAGCAATGGAGCTGGGTGATATATTCTATATTTTGTGTTCTCTGTTGGATTCTGCTGTTTAATGTGATGTTTGTTTTGGAAATATTGTTTATTTTGCATTTATTTAGTTACTGTAAATCTTCTTCTAAACTCCCCTGTTTTGGTTAGAGAGAGGTGTTTTATTACTACTTTTTCATGTAAAAGAATAACATTCAACCACAGTGTTTTAACGATTTCGCTATTTTTATACTTTTAGCTAATATTTAATTTTGCGAATTAGCCATAATTTGTCGGGGTCATTAAATTTAGCGAATTTGCCAAAAAATCTGTTATTGATATTTCAATAAATTCGCTAAAATTAGTAAAGCGGGGCGTTATAAAAATATTTAGGATTGTTATATTAATCATCTCCTTGTAGGCGCGGGGCGTCTAATCAACGTCGAAAAGACGTCTAATTGACGCCCTAGTACTCTAACTTGTTTTCATGATGTGAATTCGAATATTCTTTTGTCCATTTCTCTCATTATTTTAAAGACGATCTTTTAGTATAAACGTTCGGTATAAAAAAATACAATACATCGCAATAATTCCAACCTGCACTTATTATGATCGATGGTTATAAATTAAGGACTGAATGGGCAAAAACTTGTTCAACGTCCGCAGCAAAGACGCTAGAACAACCTCGTTCGACGTTGTTCTAGCATCTTTACTGCGGACTTTGAGCAAGTTTTTGCCCACTATGTATGGTGTTGATAACCTTAGAATTGATTAATTTATTTCAAGGCACTCTTCTCCCTATCCACTACTGTAGTTTATCGTTTGAGATCATATATGATCAGATTTTCATCATATTTAACCCAAATCTTACGACGAATAATTTCTTGAATACTTCGTATCAAATAAATCTCAAGAAAATACGGACTTTACAGCTTGTTAATTGTGTTGGTAAATAAACGGCTTTTGTAATTATTCGTATTTCTTATTTATGAAAGATTAGGTCACTTTTTGGTAATTTTACTTCATTACCGGTGTGTTTATTTAAACTCACAGTTTCATTTTTAACTCGATCCTACCAAATAAGAACATATGTTAGTACCTTAAGGGAAGAAATTTTCACGAAAGATATTCTCGCAAATCAAGGTCCTAGAAATCACATAATTCGCGGAATTTATTTTCGCGTTTTAAGGTTCGAAGGTCAATTTCGATAATATTTTTGCGTTTTGTAGTCGAAATTTACTTTGAAAGAGTATAAAAAGCAGTCAATATCTGTTTCAAAAGTTTTTTACACTACCAAACTACAAA
>JAULBZ010003188.1:0-16970 GCA_032360805.1 Neoturris breviconis
GCATATCACTACACCCACCAAGCAAGTGGAAATCAACAACGCCAGTCGACCACGATAGACGTGAGTCTCTGAGACTCGAAAGACTACACAAGGTACACAAGGTAGGACTGATGATTCCCAATCAAAATATTAGAGGCTGCTATAACTGTGAGCCAGCAGAACTAAGAAAATTGTTTCCAAATGGACTATCAAAAGTTGGCGGAGACAAACGGAGAGAGAAATTTAGAAAGCAGTCGTTCGGAAAATTTGCATTGGTGTTCCTGGGAAAATTGTGTTATAGGACTTACCTTTACAACATCATCTTTGTGTATATACATATAATTAAATACCTGTGTTATTATATAATGCATTGTTCAATCAGTTACATTAGCTAACTTTGAACGAAATATATACATTCAACGAACTTTCTTCTTTGTTGGTTTCATTGTTACACCTTTTTGTAGCCTGCAGTAAATATTTCAACGAAGTCTAATTTATACAGACATACCATAGAGCACTATGGATTAACATCGTAATTCGAAAGCAAAATCAATATTTAAGAGACAGACAACAAACCTCCTTTTAGTTTCTTGGTATTTTTGTTCTTGTGTTTACGAAATTTTGTTGACAACAGAAAGTTTGTTTAAAATTCTATTTTGTGCATGTTGAATTAAATTATTCTTTCTTTGTTCTATTTCATTGACCTGGTTTCCATTTATTATTTGTTTTCAGATTTTCTTATGTACGGTACTTATAAAAGTACTGATTATGTTGTCTGCTGCTTCATAAGTTTTTAAATGGCTTGAAGTACGTTTTGCATCTATGACCTCACACATTCGGCATCTCTCCATTGCACAGTCTGCTTTTGTTTGGGATTAATTAGGCATTTTGGGGGCTCTATTATGATTTCTGACGAAATACAATGTTACCCATAGAAAAGCTTTATCATCATTTATACTATTTTTCTGTAAAAACTTGTAAAACCATCTACATTTGTATTTAAACCTAGCTTAATTCTGTACTTCATTGTCTGACATTGTAGAAACAAAAATATTTAATATTGATATGAATAAATGACAGAAAATGACGATGGAAAGCGTGCTACTTGAGATGCCAATTACGAAAGTGAAACCATATACTGTTTATGATTTATCAACGCACTCGATTTTATCTGACGAAGAAATCAACAACTGTCTGAAGAAAGCTTCTGAAAAAGAATTGTTGAAGAAGTATGGAGAATATGGAATTGACCTAGATTTTGCAAAACCAAATGGAGATGCACCTAATTTTATGACACTTCCTCCAAAGGTATGTTTGGACATCATCTGTGGTGGAGTGTTTTTTTAGTATACCCAGTGGTCAAAATCTTGTTCAAAGTCTGAGGTAAAGACGTTCTAGCTTTAAACAAGGTTTTTGTTAGCTGGGATAGCATTGCTTTGCAACAGAAGACTATGCTAAAGAAAAACTCCCCCATAGGAGATATCTGGTGTTTATTTGCAAACTTGATGTTGTAATCAAAAAATCATGAATGACAAAGCTTTATGATAAGTTCTGGTCATCACCTGTGGAGGAGTGTTATTCAAGTACCACTGTTTGAAGCAAGCTTCTGTGTCTGTGTTATTTTTAGGCTGGAGTGTTAAGAGTAAATACTATGTATTCTTAAAATTAGATCTACCAGGGCTTTAAATAACTGCCAGCCATCACTGTGAAGGAGAGATTTTTCAGAGTATTTTCTGAAAAATCTCTCTTCCACTGTGATGACTGGCAGTTATTTCAAGCCCTGACCTACCAAATATATGACTCTTTCTAGTGGTTAAAAACTTGTTTAAGTCCGCACTAAAGAACAATGTTACAATTTACGCTCCATTTATGCTGTAGTGTGATATCCTACTAATAGACCTTCATAACTTTCCTTGATATAACATAATACTCTTAGACCAATAGTGAATTCATTCTCTAACAAATAAAGATATAAACTCAATAAGAAATGAGAAATAAAAAGGGAGTACCCATCACTGAATAGTTTACAAAATTAGTTTATTGTTTGGTCCCAATGTGAAGATTGTCAGATCTGCCAGACTCTAAAGGAATAATGCACCATTATAAAAATCTGATGTTCATAGCAAATTCTCCAGGTAAGGTTGCAACAATTTACATTCATATCAATTATTGTTGTGTTATTACTTTTTTAATGCCTATCATTTAGTTGTAAGAATTTGCTTATTCCATGTAAACAGTCATTATGAGGAATTACTAATATCGATTATTAAAATATATAGAATTTACTAATGCATCACAGAGTGTATATATACATTCCACGCTCAAAAGAATAACAAATAATCATTGTGCAAGCCTCAAGATAATGATTGTCTGACCGTTATGTTGAGGTTTGCTGCGGAGAATTTGTTCCGTGTTCTGAAGATATGCTCATTAATATTATTTGTTCTTCGTACCGAAGAAACCAATCCATTGCAAGTTTGTTGACCTAACACACTTTTGTACAGATTCAATTTTAGTTGATTCAACCCTACCAAAAAAAGTTTGTCTTCGAGCGAAATTAAGAGATAGTCCTTTATTGATCTCAAATCAGTTTTTTATATTATGGTCCTGCTGAATATACTCATTTTCTTTTATGCATCATAGATGAATGTAACTCGAAAAGCAATAGTCAAGATAAGAGGCTATAAAGTCTAAAGCTAAAAATCTTTCTCCATAGTGATTATTTGTTCTTATTACGACCACTAAAAACATTATTTGTGAAATTTCACTCCATTTGTTTGAATGTGTTAATTCAGAGTTACAAATTATCATTGGTTCAAGTAGAAAGTCTGACATAAAATTTAAACCGGAAAAGTAACGCTTTTACAGAGTTTTAATTCAGGAGATTGGAGGAAGTACTCCTCATCGGGAAACTTCCAAGAAAAAAATCCCAAAAAACCTGCTTATTTTAGCTGTGCGGGATTCAATTTTTCCACTGCTGAAAAACCTACCATGTGTTTTTAGCACTGTTAAAAAATCCCTAACTGTGATAAATATAATTCCACGGGGGGAGGGGGGGGGGAATAAATTTAAATCGTACTGTCATTTGACCACGACTAAAATCATGTAAATAAACATGCATGTTTTTATTGAAATAAATGCACATGTAACAACACATGATTTCACTTTTATAAAAATACAATATTTTACTTGGAAAATGCAGTAAAACGAACGTAAAAACTACATATTGGATTTTTGAGATAATTATACAGAACTTTAAAACTTTAAAAATGCTCAGTGGAAATCTTTTAACTTTAGCAAGGGTTTTTTTCTGACGTAATTAAAAACTTTTCCACAGTAGGTAAAATATAATTTCCTGTATGTGTGACAAAGATCATTTGCGTAATAGACTTTCCATAGTGTGTAACTTTTGATATTACCAATGTGTGGTAATTAAAAAAACATTGTGAGGCTCAGTAGCCATTGAAACACTGGTGTATTGCACCGGTGGGTAATTAAAAAAAGGAAATGCCATGTGCAATATTTTGTGGACATGCTTTAAGTTTGGTTACAGCAAACTTGCTAGTAGGAGTTATAAGTGAATGTACATAAAAAGATATCTGCTTGGGCAACCAAATAAAAAGGGGAAGGAGAAAAAACTGCATTGCATGTTCAGCTTAATATACATGAAACTTGGCTGAGATGAGTGAAAATGGCAGTGTCATATCCATGGATATTTAGGGCATCCTGTTTTGAGCAAATTAAATAAAGGAGCATCTCCAAAATTTGTTCCCAGGGAAAGAGTGCTGAATCAACAATCTTGCAATTGATTGGTTTCTTCGTATCGAAGAAACCAGTCAGTTGCAAGCTGGTTGACATGACACTCTTCATCGTAGATCAATTTATCTCAAATTTATTGATGTTGACTTTTTTTAAAGCTGCTAAAATATCTGCTTTTAAAACAAATTTTGGGGATGATGTAAATTTTAATCTAATAAAAAGTCAGATCTTTTTTTTTAAATCTTTTTTCTACTTATAAGGAGTTGACCACAGTCACGTATATACTTGATCAGACTTATTTATAAGCTTTTTAATAGATCTTAGAGTTAAAAAGACATAAATAATAAAGTTATTATTGAATTAGTAATTAACATATCATTGTCAATTCTCAGTAGTGATTAATATCTTTTAAGATAGTAGCACATGTAGACGTGTGTCTGGAATGTTAACACATGTAGACGTGTGTCTGGACCGTTATGCACCAAGTGTTTCACTGTGACTCATTCAAATTTACTTTCTAATCATGCAAATAAAGTGTTATAATGATTTGAATGGAAAGTTCTCTCAGAATGAATATAACGTCTTTCACGGTCTCTCCGGTTAACATCAATTAACATCAAATCTTCTCCAGACCTTATTTTACTGGAAAAGTGTTGAATACAAGATTTATCAAGGAAAGAAAATGTTCTTTTCTTCTAGTTTCTAATATTTCTAATGCTAATTTGATAGAAACTAGGTGAAATAAAGACATTAAAAATATCAAAATCAGTATAACTGCTGGACATCACCTGTGGGGGAGTGGGTTGTTAATTTTGAAACTGTTAATTATTTCTCCTTTTTTTCCAGGAAAGGAGTAAAAGTTTCAGTGTATTACCAAACAATTATGACATTGGCCCTCTTGGAAAAAATAGTGACTATGATGCAATCCCATTTCGTGCACGCTCTAATACCGCTCCTGCATATACTCAGCTAATGGTAAAAAATAAAAATAGATGTAAAGGTAAAGGTAACACTTTCATTTTGTTTCAGATTACCAAATGATCACTGTGGAGGAGAGATTTTTGAGCATAGCTTCAGGTTACATAACCTGAAGCTATGCTAAAACAATTCTCCACAGTTATTATTTGTTATTTCAACCACTGATGTAAATAGTGTGTGAGCATTTGGCAGCGGTTGAAGTAAGAATAACTAATCACTGTGGAGGAGCCCTTTCTGAGCATTGCTTCAGGCCTTATAGCCTGAATCTATGCTCCATAATCACTCCTCCACAGTGATTTTTTCCTTTTAATTTGATCATTGTTTGGCATGATTCCATAAGATCTGTTCAAAGTCAGTAGTAAAGATGCTAGAACAACGTCGTTCGATATTTCTCACAGCTATGTTGAAAAATGAAGATGTAAAAATGATCTGCTGTGAGAGGTCTATTATTAGACATGTAAAAGTAAATACTGAATCGCTGCTTGAAATAAGGGCAAATAATCACTTTGGAGGAAAGATTTCCTGGATCTTATTCATGAAAAGGTCTATATGAATATAGGCTAATAAAATGGCAAATAGTACTTATCCATATAGCTAAATATGAACAGGAGTTAGAAGAAGTAGCCTGAGCTTTTCTGAAGGTAGACAACATGAAAGGACTTAAATTCAAACTAGTACAAGTTTCATAAGTTCAACACATGATGGTTTTAAGTAACCATCTCCGAAATTTGTTACCAGGAGAAGAGTGCTGAATCAATGATCTTGCTCATTGACTTAACACTCTTCGTCATAGATTAATTTTTCTCAAAATTATTGAATTTTACTTTTTTAAAGCTGCTAAGATATCTGCTTTTGGTAACGAATTTTGGAGATGGCTCCTAAGTAACCCACATGTTTGTATTTTTATGTTTCTTGAACACAATCTCAGAATAATTGTAATTTACTGCACTCTCAGACTGGACCCATGCGACTCACACCCAAAATATGACACATACACATAATACATGTAATTCTAGATTTTGTCCCTTAGCATCATATAGGTCAACCAGCTTAGTGCTATGTTATTGTTGTAAAGTACTTTCTATGACTTACTTCAAGTTGTATTGCTTCTTTTAAGAACATTCTGCCTGCTTTCAAGTTAACAGCATCTCTGTTCAAAAGTTATTTTCACAAACTATTTTGTTGTGTTTTAATAAAGCTGTGCATATTCAAAATGATCTATGAAAAAGCTCTGTTCTTCTGCTGTGAAGTTTTAAGTTGTCGTTTTTATTCGAACCTTTACTATAAAAGAACCCTTTGTATATCACATAGTATGACATCGAACATCACCTGTGGATGAGTGCTTTTTAGTATAGTTCTTAGCTGCAAAGCTGAACATTTTACTTAAAAACACTCCTCCACAGGTGGTGATTTTAAGACTTGCTTAGTATGACTTAACACTCTTTGTTTCCATATATGGAAGATTCTCGCAGAGAAAAATAAGAAATTGTTGACGCATATTGTTTTATTTTCATATACGATGTAAAAAAAAACTTTTAGTTAAAAGAAAAGTTTATAATGGCTTCAAAACACGTATTGTTGTAAATTTTTTAAAAAGGTTTTTCCAAAGATTTTTATCCAGTCAATTTTAGAATCAAGCTTCAACATATAAGGTAAATATATTTATATTGATCTGCGTTATAAATATTAATATCAGGATTAAAAATAAGCATCAGATGATGTCACTTTCAACCAATGTAATGGCTTCATTTAGAATTTATGCGAACGAATTCGCCTAGTGGATATAAGCTTCAAGATAACAATCGGACATTACAGCTAAAAACTGTACTCGGAAAACACTCTCCACAGGTGATGTTCAACCATTATCTTACAGCATATTTGTAGTATCTACAGAGAAGGGTGATGATGTTAACAAACTCAAAATTAATTTGTGACTTTATTATTTTAACTCTGTGCTATTCCTTACAGATGCTATTGTATTTAATAAGACTAAATAATCACTGTGGATGAGTTATTTTTGAGCATAGCTTCAGGCATAGCTATACTCGAAAATCACTCTTCCACAGTGATTATTTGCTTTTATTTTGACTACTGTCTTTAAAGTAACTATTTAGCTGAAACAAAATTGTAAATAAGACTTCGCTGAGGTGTTATTTTATTGGTTCTTTATTACTAATCAACCAATCAATTGAGAGATTGTTTAAGTTAGTACTATTCTCTGAAAATTTAATTTTGAGATAAATATAATACTTAGCGCCCGAAATAGGTACAAATATAATGACTGTGGAGAAGGGATATGTAGTGATGCTCCTACACAATTATTATTTGCTCTTATTCATTATCTCAAATATTTTTCTCAAAATTTTGACAAGTCTCCACTTCTAAATATTAAAGATCTAATAATATAGAATTTATCTAAAAGATGAATTGTGTGACACTCTTTACTATTAATGTTATAATATATATATAGCAATGTTTTAAATTATATATTTTTTCGTATTACAACCTGTGCTATAATAAGGGACAGCCATCATATAATGTGTTAAAAACATTCCTTTAATTTAAAAGAAGCTGGAAGTGAAGAATATAGAAGATATGCTCAACAAGGTTGAAAGTGATTGGTTCCTTTGTAAGGAAGAAACTGATATATAACGATCAGAAATCACTTGTGGAGGAGGGTTTTTTTGAGTATTCAAAAACAATGCTCCACCAGTGATATCCAACAGTTTCTTTAGAGATTGTAGGAAGAAACCGATAAATTGAAAGCCAGTGTTTAAAATAAGAACAAATAATCAGTTTGTTTGTTTAACTCTACCAAAAAATCTTTTTTGAGATGCTCCCTAAAACCAATTATTAAAATAACAGCCTTTTATCCTGTCTACGATGGTTGAAATGAGAGTAAATGATCTCTGTGGGAAAGAGCTTTGTAACTAATTTATAGCTTTGTAACTGGAACCTTTGCTCAAAAGTCACTCCTCCATCATCCTCATCATCATCATCATGATTTATATACATTATGTTATCAGTGTTCGGAATAAGAAGAAATAATCACTGTGGAGGAGGGATTTTTTTAGTATTGCTTCAGGCTTTCTAGCCTGAAGCAATGCTCAAAAATCACTCCTCCGCAGTGATTACTTCTTCTTATTTCGAACACTGGTTATATAAAATTAATATATATACCATAGGTACGATTGAACAGGTGTTTATTTGGAAAATCAACAATTATTTCTTTCTAGACGTTCTTTTTCATAAAAATATTTTATATAATATTTAGGTAAAATTCGGTGCACATTACTGTAGTGTATTTTAGGGTTCAAATTATGCTTAGCAAAAGTTGTTAGTTGTTACAAAATAATGGGAGTTTCTACGAAGCTAAGCTGTAAAAAAAAACAAGCAATAAAAAATTATTCTAATAGTAACTGCAAAATTGGTTTACAAAATGTAAAATATGACCCCATAATTCATATATTGTATTTCAATAACAAAATGAAAATGTACTTCATAAAGTAGCTTTCTTATATTTTGTTTATAACTTTAGCTTTAGCTGAAAACTAAGAAAACACTCCTCCACTGGTGATGTATGACTGTTATCTTGAGGCTTGATAATGATTATTTTTTCTCATTTCTGAATCCTTGTGATTTCAATAATATAAGGAACCATCTCCAAAATTCTTTACCAAAAGCAGATATCTTAGCAGCTTTAAAAAAGTAAAATTCAATAATTTTGAGAAAAATTAATCTATGATGAAGAGTGTTGAGTCAATGAGCTTGCAATTGATTGGTTTCTTTGGGACGAAGAAATCAATCAATTGCAAGATCATTGATTCAGCACTCTTCCCCTGGTAACAAATTTTGGAGATGGTCCCTAATGTCCTATTGAGAACAACTTTCTAGCTTCGTTTAAACTTGTTATATGAGTTTGATATCTCCTAATCGCATAACTCATGAAAGGCTAAATCATTTAGCATGTAACCATTGGCTATGCATAATGTATGCATCATTTCCATTTCAAACATGAAAATAGAGTTAGCATATTTCAGGAATCTTCCTGAGGTCATCTGAGGTCATCATTTTTTGTTAGCTTTTCTTATTTGATATGCCTACCTTACAGAAGTCCAAGTTTTTTTAAAAAGGTGGACCTTTTGTTCCTGTGTACAGGTTTTAAAAGCTGTACAATGTTTTTCATGAATACGTCATAAATAGATGTTTCTCAAAATGCTTTCCATGCTCAGTATAAGGCGCCAAAGTCATCAAAATAAGTAAATCATTTGAAGCATCACACTGTTCTTCAAAAAAAATTCTGAAAATTAAAATATATTGATGCAATAACTTCATTCATTGCTTTGCAAAAACATTCTAAGTATTACTTTCTTATTCAAAACTAATTATATACCGAAAAGTCGTAGTACCGTCCTGAAATTTGGTTATGACATTCTAGGCAATATACGAGACCGCTGGCCAATTTTTTTTTCAATTTTGTCAACTCAGGACTGAGGAATTTTTTCAAAAGTGGAGACTTTGATTTTGACAAATTTGATTTACATTCACCAAAATTTTACATTGATAAAGGTGTTCAAATTGTTTATTTTACCTGAAACTTTATCTGCTTAATAAGGACATGAAATCCTAACGTCACGTAAAATTTGGGTGTTTATCCTTGATATGAAATTTCACTACACAGTGATCTGACATAATTTTACCTTGAATATTGTGTTCTAATTGTTTATTGGCCCTGAAACTATATCATCCTAATAAAGACATATTTCAAACACTGTATAATGTGTGTATGTGAATCATATTTATGGAGCTATGCCCAATTATCAATTCTCTACTGTGATTATTTGTTCCTATTTTAAACACTGTATTATGTGTGTATGTAAACCACATATGTGCTCGGTTCACTCAATACCGTACTTTTGATTTGATTTTGCTATTTGGTTACCCCAGAAGAAAGCAGCTGTTAATTATAGTTAATGTATATATTACATGAATGTCCATCGTAAAATTTGATCCTACATTTCAAGTATTATTTAACTTTTACATCTTTTAGGTAATGCTAGGTTTAACAGCTCATGAGCCACATTTTGCATTGTTAAGGGAAGAGGTTCGTTTTGGAAAACAAGCTAAAAAACTCACCCGTCCCGAAGAGCAGACATTCCATCTACTCCATCTTTCATTATTAAGAGAGTACATTGATTTTGAGTTCTCTTCGCTTAAAGTAAGTTGTTTCTTTTTATTACCTTAGTATAAAAACTTAGCAAAGGATATAATTTTAACACAAATTCACGAAATAAGAAAAATAATTTGAATATTGTTGAAAATTCTGTAAAAATTAGCGAGAAAGTTTTTAATGCCAAGTTTCGGAAATTGCATTAATTTTATCATGAATTGTATAGTGGCATAAAAGCAAAAAAATTTTGCCTGATGATCATCACAGGTGGTTAAAACATTCTGAGACTATAGTGTAAAATCATCTCTCAGTTATTTTCAAGTTTAAGATATCCAATCTTTTCAAATCAATTTTCATGGACAAAGAATGAAGTCTACAGAATATTTTTATCACAAAATTGTACAAAATGATTTTTATTCGTGAACATATCGTGATCTATATTTAAGGAAATAATTGACTTGTATTCTTTTAGCCACAACTTCATTTTAATTATGACTTGGAACGGTTAATTGACGATTGGATATTAATGGGTTTCTTGGTTGGTAATGATTTTGTTCCACATTTACCACATATGCATATTAACCATGACGCATTGCCATATTTATATGGCGTTTATAAGGAATATTTATGTACTACAGATGGTAAGTTATAAGAGAAAGTTGTTGCTTAAAAATCACAAAAAAGTTATATAATTCTTTCAATGAGAGGTTGTCTCTTTCAGGCCTCACTTGAGGATACTGATCATTGTAAGGTTTTATTCTGTAAGGTATTGTAAAGGTTCTTCATGTACACGGGATGTGTTGGCCAGGCTACTCTCTTCTATCCTGGGAGATATAGGAAAGTGCACATAGCTTACTTCCAAAAGAAGCATTAGTTTATGAGACGATTTCAGTGTTCAAAATAAGAACGCATAATAAATAAATAGTTGTGCATGAGTGATTTGTTAACTTTTGGGTATAAAGTCTGATGCTAACCTCAAAGATCACTCCTCCACAGGGATATTTTGTTATGAGCACTGGATTTAACATACAGGGAGCCTAATTGAGTGAAAGTCCAATGGACTGAATAGGTGTGGTACTATCCTGAAATTTTGTTATGGCATTCTAGGCAATATTTCGAGACCGCTGGCAAAACATTTTCAATTTCGTAAATGGTTTTTCATGGTTAGAAATTTTTTAAATTCAGTTTATAAGGATTTGACCAGGATCACATTTGAACTTAGAGACTTTCACCATGAAACTTTGTTGGCATCCATTTTGTATTTTAGGGAAGTTCAATTCAATTTATTGAGATGATAAGTGATATTTTTATATCGTTAAACATTAATTGCTATTATGAGTATAAGTTTGTTTTTATAGTATTAGTAATTACTCTCAATGCGAATTAGAAATATAATGACAATGCACAATTCACAATTCAACAGAGGAAGATTTTTTAATAAAAGAATGGATTGTTTTTATTTCATTATAATTTATTTAATAATTTTAATAACAGATGATCACAATAATGAGTGTTAAACTTATATATACAATTATAAAAATAACTACCCGGTTTCTACTACCAATAAAAACATTCATATCTACTGTGGAGGAGTGATTTTTGAGTATTGCTTCAGGCTATGATATGAAATTTCACTACTCTCCTCCACAGTGATTTGATATGTTTTCACCTTGATAAAGAAGGTGTTCCAATTGTTTATTTGACCTGAAACTTTATCAACTTAAATAAGGACATGTAATCCTAATGCTATGTATCATTTGGGTGTTTATCCTTGATATGAAATTTCACTACTCTGCTATACAGTGATTTGACATAATTTTACCTATAGGTGTTCCAATTGTTTATTTTTCCTGACACTTTATGAACTTAAAATAAGGACATGTAATCCTGATGCCATGTAAGTTTTGGGTGTTTATCCTTGATATGAAATTTCGCTACTTTCCTCCACAATGACCTGAAAAATGGTGTTCCTATTGTTTATTTGACCTAAAACTTTACCATGTTAATAAAGACATATTTCAAACACTGTATAATGTGTGTATGTAAATCATGTGCTTAGGTTTAAGTTTCACTTGGTTTGGTGGGCTACTTTCAATACCGTACCTTTGATTCTTTACTTTGAAGAATTGAAATTTAGACGTTGTGCCAAATACATGATATCAAAAATAATTATTTAGTCATGGAGGATTTTGTATTTAGGTTACATTAATGATGGTGGCAACATTAATCTGCTCCGATTAAAAAAGTTTTTTGAACTTTTGAGTAAGGTAAGTGTATAAATAAAGATTGTTGAATTGATGATCTTTAGAAACACTAAAAACATGACTTCTGCCATGCCATGACTTTTTTACAGGTACTTATACCACAATTAATTCACTTTTGTTTGTTATAATGAAAACAATAATATATCATTACATAAGTGAAGGAGGTGAAGGAGGTTTTAAGATGTCTTTAAAGAATCTTTTGTATATTTTGATTCTGGTTTACTTCTACCTCATGTATTTACTTAAAAATATTTAGTTTGACAGAGATCGATTCGATGAAGTTTATGCTGACCTGAAATGGCTTGAAAGTAAAGGTGCTGGAAAACTGTTGAAAGAAAATGAACGGGGAACACATAAGCCTGAAAAAAAGGTCTGTATTGTTTTGTAAATAAGATTATTTGTGATTTATATTTGTACTTATTCACATGGTGTCTACCCATTTTTAATTGTTATTGTGGGAACTAATAAAATCTAAAAATCATGCAAGCAAAATCTATTCTGGACGCAGTATAATCAGTTAGACGTGTCACGGATCAAAATATTTATATTATCTGTGTAAGAACAAGAATGTTAACTAAAAAAAAACTTATTTGCAAAATGCTATTTTTAGCCCGCAACTTAAAGTTTTTATGGGTTATTGATATCACTTTGCAGCAGTGGTGGCAGCGTTCTACATTCCTTATTAGACTATGTTCTATTCAAAAATTGAAACTTGTCCACCCTATTACTAAAACAAGAAATGACCTAAACTGATTTACAACACACCTAAGGGCTAAACAATGATCAGATTAAAGGCTAATTGCTTGACACAAGGGGAAGAGGTTATTTACATAGTCAGTGGGTGTTTTTTCCTGTTTTTAAAGGGTATAGCGAATAGGGTATAGGCTATATACATAAAGAATTTCTATAGACTGTATAATATAGCCTATCATATACATATAGCATATGTACATGTAGCCTATATACACGTAGCCTATTATATATACATGTAGCATATATACATGTAGCATGATCTAGCATATGTTTATAACAATTATAACCGTGTAATTAAAATACATTACCATGCCAATATAGGAACACTTCAGTATTATTTTATAGTGTATACATAGTACTATGATGTATATTGTATGCGAATCATTTACGTGTGCTAGGTTAACTTTCACTTGGTTTGGCAGGCTACTTTCAATATCGTTGCTTTGAATTCTTGTTATATCTGGACACAATATAATCAAGGCAAAATGATTAGTTTACAGATGTTTATGCTCATTCGATCTTGTAATGGATTCTTTTCATTGTACTAAAGCAACCAATACATTGCAAGCTCATTCACATAACAAACTTCTGTGCAGTTTTATTTTTGTGGAATTTTGACCTAATTTATTTCCTTTAAATTTACCCCAAAAAAGTTGTTTTTGTCACAGAATTTTGGGATAATCCCTTACAAGCTGCCTGTTTCCCTATTGTAACTTAAATCATTTCACACTTATTGCTGGCACAAAAGCTAATATTTATCCAGTTATCACATGTACTATATATTCTATATATTTTAGAAATTTTCACAATTTCTTGTATCACTGGATGATGAAGAATTTCGTAAAAGTCCTGTGAAAACACAAAACCCATATTCAGTGTTAGCTTCTGGGTCATTAGAAAGTCCACAGAAACCTGCAAAAAGTGTTCTTAAAAATGTGGATGATGATGAAAGTGATGATGTTGAGGTAGAAGATGAAGAGACCTTTGAATTAGAATTCAAACAACATAAACGTCATTATTATATGGAAAAATTTGACATGGATATTGTTGACGAGTAAGACATTTCTTCAAATAATTACTATCTTTATGTTCTTTAACTTGCGGCTACTGTTTTTAAAACATTTTACATGCATAAGGTTCGAATTAGCAGTTTGCAATTCACAATTTGCTAATTGTCAAGAAACATCAAGAATTAAACATCGTTTCATATTTTGTGTCTCGACTTTTATTTTCTAATTCATACCCGATGCATCAGAAGAGAACATTCTTGCAATTGATTGGTTTCCAGTTAGAGAATAAAAAACTGATGAAATAATTATGTCTTTACATGATGACATCTCAGCAGCAAAAGCTGTCAATTTAAGAAAATTTTAACCACAATACTTCTACTATGGCAACTACCCAACAGCAGATATTGTCTGTTTTTTTCTGGATTTTCTCTACGGTCACATGTATCTACATTTACCTTTCTATTATGCATACAATTCTTGACCATGGTTAAGATTACTACAAGATTCATTCCATACTATAGTATGCTTGGGAGCCATCTCCAAAATTCGTTTCTGAAAGCAGATAATTTAGCAGCTTTAAAGAAGTCAAAATCAATAAATTTGAGAAAAATTAATCTATGATGAAGAGTGTTAAGTCAACGAGCTTGCAATTGATTGGTTTCTTCAGGACGAAGAAACCAATCAATTGCAAGATCGTTGATTCAGCACTTTTCACTTGGGAACGAATTTTGGAGTTACTTTGATTGATGACATAGATTTTTCCTATTTTAGTGACCACATTAGTACGATAGTTTACGAATATGTGAGGGCATTACAATGGATTTCACATTATTATTTCAATGGCTTGCAATCATGGAGTTGGTATGATTATCTTTGTTTAGAACTTTCAGTTTATGATGATCAATCCTCTCTTCTGCTGGTATCAGGCTTGATTGCATGATCATCACTTGGTCATCGACTTTTTAAAGTTTGATATTGCCTAAATTTTATTTATCCATTTTAATATAGGTATTTCTAATTTAGGAGTTTATTTTGTTACTTCTTTTACAGGTATTACCCCTACCACTATTCACCATATATATCTGACGTAGCAAACTTTGAGATTCGTGAACTTATTTATGATATGGCGAAACCATTTCATCCTTTTGAGCAACTGTTAGCTGTGTTGCCAGCTGGAAGTCGTAAATTATTACCAGATGCTTTTCAGGTATGTAATTTGTTTTGCATTATAGAAGAATTTATTTTGCATAATAGAAGACGAAGAGTGTCAACCAAGTTACAGTTGATCAGTTCTCTCCGCAGTAAATATTATTTTCAGCGCTTAAAATAATAGCCGGTCAAAAGAACCCCTTTGTTTTTCGATCCACAATAAAAATGTACAACGTATACCAAAATTACAGTTATGTAACTTATACTTTCCTGATAAAAGTATGATACACCAATCATTAATTTTATCTTTAGTGGAATCGCCGAGTATTGTCTCTGAGTTAACTGTATTAGCTCATAATATATAAAAGGCAAAATTGGGAATCGTTCTCTACTGTTAGCACTTTGCGGCGGCAGCGGCCTGGCATTCTAAGCAATATTACGAGACCGCTGGCCAATTTTTTTCAATTTTGTCAAATCGGATCGAGTATCGGTAAAAAAAGGATTTTTTCAAAAGTGGAGACTTTGATTTCTATGAGATTTGGACCACATTCAGTAAAAGGTTAGGTGGAAGGTGATACCCAATGATTAAATAGTTGACTTTGTGAGACTTTGACCATAGCATATTCGAACTTAGAATTCTTTTTATAAATTCTGATTTCTATGAGACATTGCCCACATTTAATAAAAGGTTTGCCCAGAGGTTATACCAAAAAGTTTACTAGAAGCCGAATCAGCTTGAAAAATCACACCAACCTGTTGAAAAATAATGATAATATAAATACAAGTACAAACAAAGTTTTGTATAACAAGAATACCCATTTGCTATATTATTGGCTTGAATAAGCACTAGCTCTATGATAAGCGTCCACGCTCTGTTTCAACTTTTCAGTAAACAAAGTACAAAGAAGAATGTTTTCCTTTATTGCTATTACTGTACAAGTTGGTTATTTTAAGAATAGGAGCCATGTAAAGCTTTACATAACAGCATTAGATCCTTTCATATTGGGTCATCATGATGAAGGTTTTCATGCAGGTATTGTCAATTATTCTAATAAAAGTTTATAAACAACCAAAAATTTGTTATTTTAAGGTACAGTTTTAAAAGTAGCCCACCAAAATATACATTACGCTTGAAAGTTGTATTAACCCCCATGGGGTTTATTCGAGGGGGGGAGGGGAGGGAGGATTGTTTATTTGCAGCTTAAAACTATACTCAAAACACTCCTCCACTTGTTATGACTTTAGATAATTATAAGCACTTTCTGTTGATTCTAGCACTTGATGGTAATGGATAATTCACCAATCATAGATTTTTATCCAGCAGATTTCCGAACAGATTTAAATGGTAAACAACAAGAGTGGGAAGCGGTTGTATTGATTCCCTTTATTGATGAGGTTTGTACCAATTTCTTACCAAATACACTGACAGACATTGTCTTGCAAACACTTTTTTGGTGTTGCTTCACTCTTACAAAGGTGTCTAATCGATATTTCTTTTGTTTGAATCTAAACCTGTACTTAACGGGGAATAAAACAAAATTCAATAATTCTAACAATAATAAGAATCCAAAATATAAACCGTACAACTTCTAATACTTTCGATTTTGATTTTTGAATTAATTTGACAACACTGGTCCTCGCAACTTCAAGAATCTGACATTTTGAGTTTTTAGTTAAGACTAGAACTGAGTAAATATGTGACATAATTGCTCAGAAAAATAATTTTAAGGGAGTTCTTGGTGGTTAGTGGTAGCTATAGCGATTATAGCGGTTTAAATCTTCATCTAACCATATTTAAAGGTTGTATACAAGGCACCATAGTATAGTGGCCAGTACGTTCCAACTTCATCGGAGCGGCCCAGGTTCAATTCCCGGTGAGGTGCCATGGTTGACTCAGCCTTTCATCCA